>PVJO010008949.1:18816-49598 GCA_004026905.1 Hystrix cristata | reverse complement strand
TATGGGAACAATATATATATATCTCCAAAACTATTTGCCAAGACAAAAATTTATTGCAGGCAGTAACAACATAGTGCTTTTAGAATATATTTTTGGGAAATTCCAAAGTAGACAAATATTAAATATAATTCCCTTCTTCGGGTTCACACCAACTGAGGACAAGAGAAAAGTACATTTGAAGAATTAGAGTTTTGCTTTAACAAATTGAATATGACAGTGGCTACTGAAAAATATTAATTAGTAATTTATTTGTGTCCTGAAGAGAAACAATATATTTCATCTTTTTTCCTAAAAATTTAAGACAAAAATTCCACCTTAAAATCTAGTCATTTTAAATGGTTCAAAACTATGCGGGGTGAATCTAGCCAATCATGATTCCTTTCACAATTTCAATTATGAAAAGAAAACTTGTGAGATACATAGAACCTAATACAGAAAAAGACATGTGATCACATTATTTGCTCACCTGTTTTTCTACAACCTTACTTCATTAATCCCTCTGTAGAACTCTTCTATTCTTTTGAGTTAAGAGAGAAGTTTATTTTTTTCTTTTTTTAAGATTGTGATAATTCCCAAAGAGGAAATCAGGAAAAATGAATGATGAAGGACTCTGAATTTTTTTTTTCTTTAGAATACTAAATGTGGGAATATAAATGCTTTCAAGATCCACTGAAATTTTCAAGTGAGGCCCTGATAATATCATGTTAAGAGGTGCAGGAATCAGTTGTGAAAGTATACCTGTTTTCATGAGCTTGAGAAATTCCAAAAGCCAAACCTTGCAGGCTGGACACATTATTTTTTAAATTTAAAAAAGAAATATTAAGAAATCAGTATTTCTGAAATCTACTACTAAGTTGTCCAAAATATTTGAAAATGTTGCAGGTTACAAACATTTCACAGCTTTTAATAATCTGCTCTGAGGTGCATGAATTCTAAATTAAAACAAGACTTAGTGATGTACGTACATGGTCCATAGAGAGACTGATTTTTAATGTCCCTTTACATAATTAAGTGCAGAATAAAAACACACCTCAAAGGTAAAAGTGTACAACTCGTCCACTAAGTATTGAAGTTTTTAAATCTTTCTTGTGAAATTTCATATTATTATTACTAATGAATCTATGCACTTTTAGGAGCTTTGGATAGCTTATCAATAAACCCTTTGTAATTGTATACATAGAAAAATAACAGAGATAAACAATAATTATATCTAGAGACACATATTAAAATCCTTTAAAAAGAAGTTTTTTTTTAAGTTAAAAAAGACTTTTAAATCTTTCCCTCACATCGTCCCCATTGTGAATTTACCAGTCTGCTACAATATAAAGAAAACAGTGGGTAAAGACTTTGTATAGCGTAAGTGGACTAAAACATCTGAAGTTTCCATTTCATTGGTGGAATTCGGTACTTTATCTATGTGTATGACTACATCCCTTGTTAAAAATATTGGGCTTTGTGTACAAGTTAACGACGTTTAGAGACAAAGAGTTTTCGTTTGAGAAAGATTTATGTGTATAATATATTATGTTCTGATCTATGTTTATATTAAAACTATATTATACATATTTTCTATTATATGTACTGTAAATAGTAAGAAACTTGAAAAGGACATAGCTCATATAATTCATATTTAAATTTAACCTCAGATATTGATACAGAGATTGATATATTTTCATATACAAAAACATGCTTTTAAAAACCAGAAGAAATATGGACTAATTTGAATAACTATCCCTTACTATAACAAATATCATATAGTGCCCTCAAACAGTTTTCTATTAATTTCACTTTAAAATTCTTTACAAAATGAGAAATATTGTGAAATTTATGTAGTGAGGCACATTCTCTTAATGTGACTATTTAGATAATTGCATTTGAAATGGAAAAATGATAAAATTCCAAATAAATTGATGTTTTATGGTGTATATCTTAAAGTTTACATATTTCATGGGCCAAAATAATTGAAACAGGAAGTACGGAGTTAAAAGACCAATCTAATGTGACAATTCCCTTTATGAATTTTTTTCTTATTTTCACATGCTCTGTTAGAGCTGTTTGAAGTTGCGATTTCTTATATTCACAGTGAATTATTGCTAGTAGAATGATAGTACCACACTGACAATTTTAAAGAATTGGAGTCTTGTGATCTTTTTTTTTTAATATATTTTATGTTGTTGCTGTATAATACATATTTTATTGGGAATTTTGTGATAGCGTATGAACACAAGTTTTTAGACAAAATTTTATGATTAAGGAAAATGTTTATTTTCATGATATATTGTCATATTTGGGGGAAAGAATGAGCCTTGAAATGATACGGCACATCTTAAAATAGTGTCAGATTAAGGTTATCATTTCGACAGTGTGGAACATTAAATTGAAGAAAAAAAATGTTTTGGATTGGCTATTTGTCTAATAAGGCAATTAAAATAATGAAATAAAATCCCAATCTACATTTGTTTTTTATGTAAAAAGTATTTTTTAAAAAATTTTCTATCTAAATTACTTTAAAACTTAGTGTTTAATTGCAATGCACATGTATTATTGCTATCCCCATAATTATTTAGTGTTACACTTCAAATATCAATGGAGGAGTCTAACATATGGGAATATAGGTATAGATCTGATAAACAAACAAGAAGAGACATTTTTCCATGTGGTGAAACATATTGTGCATCTACTGTGGGGAACTGATCTTCTTAGATGATATGTTGATAAATATTTTATGTCAGCAAAGAACAAAGCATAAAAGACAGTGCCACAAACATGAAGAGGAAATGAAAAGTAGAAGCAAGCAATTTCAAACTGAATTTAATAAAAGCTTATATGCACAGGAAGTGGAGGAGTATGAAAGACTTATTTTATCAGTCTGACAGATTAACTGACTGCACAAGACAAGTTAAAAGGTTTTTTGAATAAAACAAATGCTGTCTGCCTTCGAAATCATCTTCATTTCATGATTAAAAGACACAGATTCAAGGTAATGGCTCTTCGGATGCTCAAAATATAAATATTATATTTTTGGAATATATAAAAGGAAAGCATACCGTGAAGATTGTCTAAGATCTACTTTTTATATAACAAGGAAGAATATATGAATCTTTCATACACTATAAATTTGTTTCTACATTCACTTGAATTCCTAAGTATTAATCTCTCATTTTCCTTACTTAGTTTCTCAAAAATAAAATAAAAAAAAAAACACATTTTTTTTTTTTTTCTAGCTAGGTTGGGGAATCTACATAGAAATCACCTCATATGTGAAGATCACTATATTTAAGAATGTGATTGAAATTTAGACTAAAACCTAAATCATTCCCAGTGTACACATTTATTTAAAATATATGCCAGAATACCATATGGTATCCCTCATTTAGTGAGGTAAAATACAAACAAAAGAAAAGGGTAAACAATGGATACAAAAAGCTAATATATAAGCTAATAGACAAAGGGTTCAAGGGAACAAGAAGAGGGCAAAGGGGGAGGGGAACGGGAATCCAGAGGAATAATGATATCCTCAAAATAGGAATCTAATAACCCAAATTTAAAACAGCGACATGTACACTAGGTACTACAGTAACTTTATGTAGTTGTGACTTAATGCTACATTTATGTGGTTGTTTACTTTGCTCACTGTCATAAGCAAAAGGCACAATGTATTGTGGTCTGTAAGCTTGTGTAATGGCCTGTGAGTTTGTGTAATTTTGGATAAATTTTAATAAAAATCTATAAAAAAAAAAGAATGTCCTGCACATACCACTATTATGATTATTGTATTAATACTATAAGTGTTTCTTTGGACATCTCTTCTCAATTAGTTTATGAATGAGAGTAGGCAATTTTATGTATCTCTATCTCTAAATAAGTTTTAGCACAGCCCATCTTGGAGAGCAGGCAGTCAGTAAATGTTTCTTAAATAAGATAAAATAAAATAAAATATATGCCAGTCCTGCCCAGTCCTCTAACGTTCATTGCTCTCAGAAGAACCATGACACGAAGATGCGTTGCCCATTCCCCAAGTAACAATACTTACCTCTCGTGTTTCAATTCTTTTACTGAATCATACGCAGAATTTTCCAATGTACACTTATTTTGCATGGTAACAAATATATTAGCTCTCCTAGTGAATGAGACACAATAACTGACACAATTTAAAGGAGGACACGTTTGATTCCTCACACTTTTCCAGGATTCAGTCTGTAGTCAGCTGGCTCAAAGGCGGGGACTTCGTGGCAGAAGGCTGTGGCCCAGCAAAGCACTCACTTCGGGTAATCAGGAATTAGAGCAGGCGAACAGCACAAGATGGGAAGAGACCAGGCAACAGATACGGTATCCAGGGACAGGACTGCAGGACCCACACGGACACACCCAGAAACACGCCCCACTAATCTCTTAAGCAGTTCTCAAGCCAGTCAAGTCGGCACCATCAAGCTGAACTGTCACAACTGACTGAAAAGCTTCACCAAATGATTTTACCTAAAAAAATAGAAATGAGCAAGATTCCATCAAGAACGACTAGAGGCAGAGGTGCGTGAGGGCCGCTCGGCACAGTGACTAGGAAGTGTAGGCACCCGGAAACAGGGGAGGCAAAGCGGGCCAGATACGGAAAGGCAAACTGGAGGAGAGAAGCGCTGGATTAAGTGCAGTATGGAAGGGTTACGAAGGGAAGCTGGGCGGCATCAGCATCTGCAGCACGGCAGCCCTTACTCGCTCCCTAGGTCAGGCGAACATGCCGTCTTGGGAGTAGAACTCTCTTACCGAGCGGTGGAGCCAGTGCTCCGATGGCAGACAGACCAGGGGTTCCCAACGTATTCAACCCTGTCCACTGGGAGAAGGAACCCAGTGAGCAAGACATTTGCAGATTAGGGGACTAGAAAGCTAAAAGGCAGAAAATCACACGGAGAGCAGACACTAAGCTAGCCCTGAGAAAGTAGAGAACAAGGGACTGATGATTTGATTAGTGAATCGGTGCTGGACACTGGGAGAGCAGTGACTGAAGGAGTTGCAGGGGTAGGAAGCGATTGCGGCCAGTAAGACACAGGGATGAAATTATTTTGAGCAGCTCAAAAGCAGGCGGTCCCCCATTGTTCTCCCGAGCACCGGGAGTATGGTGCCTACAGGATATCCTGCCCACTGCTCACCATTTGGTTTGCCCGTGGAACTCCCCCACCCTCAGCCAAGGCTGCTCAGGCTGGTGAGACCCAAGGCACCACCGAGCTCAAGGGCTGAAGAGTCACAATGTGTGGTGTGTGGAGAGATGCCAGCGAAGAGTCACAAACCTGTGGCTTGGCTTAAGAGGACCTGACGTGTTATGACCATGGAGAGAATTATAGAAATTGAACACAGAGGCGGCCCCATGGATTAAAGGAGAGGGAAGGGAGGGAAGACTGAGAAAGCCCTTTCAGAAATCAGCAAGACGGTGTTCTAGCCAACCATATTGCATGCTCACCGGCTTTAACTTGACTAAAACTATCGGATTATGCGGAAGAGGCAAAATCCTCCAGCTAGCAGTGCACACAGGAGTAAAAATGAAACTAAGCGTAGCTCTGCCTGCAGAAGGCCCAGTACCCCTCATCATATACTAAATTAAAATCGAAATAGATCAAAGATCTAAACATTAATACAGAAGCGTTAAACCTACTAGAAGATAAAATAGGTAAAACACTTGAAGACAAGTGTAGGAAAAATTTTCTAAACCCAACCTCAATCTCTCAAGAAATAGCAGCAAGAATCAACAAATGGTATTTTATCAAATCAAAAAGCTCCCGCACAGAGAAAGAATCAATTGGTAGAATGAAGAGGCAACATACAGAATGGGAAAACATTTTTCCAGCCACTCCTCAGAGGACTAATATCTAGAATATACACAGAACTAAAAAAAAAAAAAAAAAAAATAAATCATCTAAAATTAAAGACCCAGTCAAGAAATAGGTAAGAGAAATGAACACACACTTCACAAAGGAAGAAATAAAAATGGCCAATAAATACAGGAAAAAAATGTTCAACATCTCCAGCCATTAGAGAACTGCAAACTAAAACAATGCTAAGATTCCATCTTATTCTGGAAAAGAACAGCAGTCCTTAAGAAATCACACAATATTCTCCAGTAGATTTAGTGTTTCCGTTTTAATGTTTAGATCTTTGATCCACTTCGATTTGAGTTTAGTACATGGTGAGAGACTTGGATCTAGTTTTAGTTTTCGGCATGTGGCAAGCCAATTTGTCCAGCACCATTTGTGAAAGAGGCTATCTCTCTTCTAGTGAGGGTGTTTGGCTCCTTTGTCGAAAATGAGTTATTTGAGTGTGTTTGGTGTGGTTTCTGCATCCTCCAATCTATTCCATTGATCCTCAGGTCTGTCTTTTTGCCAGTACCATGCTGTTTTTATCACTATAGCTTTGTAGTATAGTTTTAGGTCGGGAACTGTGATGCCCCCTGCCTTTCCCCTATTGCTTAGGATTGTTTTTGCTATTCTTGGTCTCTTCTGGTTCCAGATGAAGTTCATGATTGTCCTTTCTAATTCTTTGAAGTATGTTGGTGGTATCTTAATTGGAATTGCATTGAATCTGTACAGTGATTTAGGAAGTACAGCCATTTTCACTATGTTGGTTCTTCCTACCCAGGAACATGGGATATCTTACCCTCGAAGACATAGGGGTAGGGAAAAAATTTGTGAACGTAACCCAAACAGCACAGGAAACAACACGAAGAATCAGTGCTTGGGACCACATGCTATTAAAAAGCTTTTGCACACCAAAAGAAATCACAAATAGAGCAGAGCAAAAACCCACAAACTGGGAAAAATTTTTTACTAGCTATCCATCAGACAAAGGTCTAACATCTAGAATATACAAAGAACTCAAAAAAATTAAACCTCCCAAATTCAAAGACCCAATCCAAAAATGGGCAACTGAAATGAATAAACATTTCTCAGGTGAAGAAATTAAAAAGGCAAATAAATATATGAAAAAGTGTTCAACATCACTAGTCATTCGAGAGATGCAAATCAAAACAACATTAAGATTCCATCTCCCTCCGGAAAAAAAACACGTTTATGAAAAAATCAACCAAAACCAATGCTGGCGGGGCTGTGGGGAAAAAGGAACCCTCCTCCATTGTTGGTGGGAATGTAGACTGGTCCAGCCACTATGGAAATCAGTATGGAGATTCCTCAAACAACTAGAACTAGAGGTTCCATTTGATCCAGCTATCCCCCTACTGGGAATCTTCCCAGAAGAACTGGAATCCTCATACCACAGGGACATATGCAGAACCGTGTTTATAGCAACACAATTTGTAATAGCTAAGTCTTGGAAACAGCCTTAAATGCCCAACAACCAATGAATGGCTAAAGAAAAATGTGTTTTTTTTTCTACACAATGGAGTACTACACCGCCATTAAAAAAGGATAAACTAGAGTCATTTGTATGTAAATGGATGTTCCTTGAGAACATACTATTAAGTGAAATAAATCGGACACTCATGAGTACACATCGAATTGTTTCTATGATATGAGAAACCATGGATGTAAAAAAGGATGAAGAGGTGCAATAGATATAATCTAAAAGGAAGATAATATTCAAAGGAGATGAGCATTGGATGGGGGGAGAAGGAAGGGAAAAGAGAGATAGAAAAAGGAAAGGGAATTCATGGAGAAATATGAATGAACCTGCTGTAAATAGGGATGAAGGGAATAGAGGGGAGGGCGGGGAAGAGGGGGGAGAACCAAGATGCATCATGTACAGGTACAAAATAAATGTGATGAATGTAACCATTATATGTACATTATACCAATACATGTTCTTGGTTTAAAAAAAAAAAGAAGAAGAAATCACACAATAACAAATGCTCGTGTGCCTATGGTGAAAAAGGTACACACCTCCATTGTGACTGGAAATGCAATCTAGTACAACCATTATGGAAATGAGTATGGAGATTTCTCAAAGAACTGAGATTAGAAATTCCATATGGCCCAGCTATCCCTCTGCTAGTCTTCATACTGCAGTGATACATGCATGCTAATGTTTATGGTAACACAGTTAGTAATAACTAAATCTTGGAAGCAGCCTGTGTACAGATGATTAGATAGAGAAACAGATGATCAACAGGTGACTGGATAAAGAAAATGTGGTATCTATATATAATGGAATACTACTTGGCTATAAAGAATGAAAAAATTGACAGAAGTCTAGGAAAATGGATGCACTTGGAAAATATAATGTTGAGTAAAATAAACCAGACACACAAGTGTAAATACCATATGGTCACTCTCACTCGAGTGAGGCAAAGTACAAACAAAGAGACAGAGAATGGATAGAAAGAGACAAGGGGATGGATCTCTTGAAATAGGGAAGTGGTCCAAGGGTGAGGGCTGAGGAGGCAGGAAAGGAATAAAAAGAAGAATAAAGATATGCTGTGTACAGAAACCTAATAATCCCAATTAATGTAGACATTATATGCCATAACATGAGCTAAGACAAATACTATCAACAAGAATGAATAGTGGGATGGGGAACTGGATGAGGAGGGAGGAAGGAAGAGGGAAAGGGAAGAGGATTTAAAAGAAGAAAGAAACTTGCTGTAATATGTACATGTAGCCATTCCCCAAGAAGACTGTAAACTACATGAATTGCAAAACAAATAAAAATAAAATTTAAAAACTTTAAGAAAGCAAGTTAATAATATTATAAAGATTTAACACAATACAAATTTCACTGATTTGCTGATACCTGCAATCAATTGATAGCTCTTAGCTTTAAATTTTTTTTTTTTTGTATTAGTGCATTTTGTAGTGCAAAATGATTATATTCATTGTAGGGACTTGGTATATTTAAAGGTCATATCTTAATTCTTTTATCATTCCTTTCTCTTTCCACTCCCCTCTACTCTATCCCCCTTCCCTCCATCTCTTTGAATATATATATATATATATATATATATATATATATATATATATATATGCTGTGTACAGAAACCTAATATATATATATATATATATTTCATGACTGTAGTACATAATGCATTCCTTGTAGGGACTTGGTACATGTACATGACATATCACAATTCCCTTTTTCAAATCTCATTTACTTCCCCTCCCTCCCCCCGTACCTCTGTCTCTCAGTTGCCTTCCACATGATAAATATCTATTGTCTATATTTTATTTTGTCCTTCATATTTTGGCTTTCTCATATAAGAGAAACCATGTGATATTTAAACTTGTATGTCTGATCTATTTCACTTAATATTGTGGTCTCAAGATGCAGCCATTTCCCTACAAATGACCCAAGTTTATCCTTCTTTATGGCAGACTAGTATTCCATAGTGTATACATTTCACATTTTCTTTATCCATTCATCTGCTGATGAACATTTAGGTTGCTTACAAGATTTAGCTATTGTGAATTATGGTGCAATAAAACTAGGTATGCATATATCACTCTAATATGATGTCTTTAAATCTTTTGGGAGGGTACCTAGAAAGGGAATAGCTGGGTCCAATGGAATTTCTAGTTTTAGCTTTTTGAAGAATCTCAATACTGATTTCCATAGTAATCGTCCTATTTCACATTCCCAACAACAATGAAAAGAGGTTCCAATTTACCTACAGCCTCGCCAGCATTTTTTTATTATTTCTTCATGATAGTTATTATTTCTGGAGTGAGATGGAAACTCAGTGTTTTTTAAATTTGCATCTCATGAATGTCCAGTGATGTTAAATTTTTTCATGCATTTATTGGTCATTTGTCCTTCTGAGAAGTATCTGTTCATTTCTGTGGCCCGTTTTTTGATTAGGTTTTTTAATTTAGGAGTCTAATTTTTTTTGAGTTCTTTACATATTCTGGATATTAGTCCTTCATGTAAGAAATAGCTGGCATTTATTTATTTATTTATTTATTTATTTATTTATTTATTTATTTTACCATTCTGTAGGTTATCTCTTCACTCTGTTGGTTGTTTCCTTTGCTATGCAGAAGGTTTATTTATCTGAAATAATCTCATATGTTTATTCATGGTACTATTTATGGTGCACTTGGGATCCTGTTCTGAAAGTCCTTGCCTATGCCTACAATTTCAACAATTTTACCTATTTTGTTTTCCAGAAGATTGTTTCTGTTTTAATATTTGGATCTTGACCTATTTTTGATATGTGGTCTAAATTCAGTCTTCTGCATGTGGACAGCCAGTTTTCTCAGCATCATCTGTTAAAGAGGTGTGGCTTTTCCTCCAGGGAAAGTTTTTGGCCCTCTTGTCAGAGGTCAGATCACTGAATGTGCCTGAAGTTGTTTTAGCATTGTGTATTCTGTTCCATTGATCCACAAGTCTGTTTTTCTTGCCAATATCATTCTGTTTTTTCACTGTGGCTTTGCAGGATAACTCAAAGTCTGAGATTGTGGTACTTCCTGTTTCCCAGGATTGCCTTTGATAGTGTAGGTTTCTTGTGGTTCCACATGAATTTTAATATTGTTTTGTCTACTTTTGTTAGGAATGTTATTGGAAATTTGATTGGGATAAAATTTAATTTGTGTATCAGGTTTGGAAATATGGCCATTTTGACTACATTGAATACTGTCATTTTCATTGTAGAGGTCTTTTGTTTCCTTGGTTAGGTTAATTCATAAGCATTTAATTTTTCTTGTTGCTCTTGTGAAAGGTATTGTTTTCCTAGTTTCTTTTTTGGTGAATTTATTATTTAATGTACTGGAATGCTATTGATTTTCATGTGTTTACTTTGTATTCTGCTACCCTACTGAATTTTGCTTATTAATTCTAGGAGTCTTTGGCAGAGTTTTTTTAGGGTCTTCTATATAGAGGATCATGGCATCAACAAATAACAATAATTTAACTTCCTCCTTTTCCTATTCTATCCCTTTTTTTCTTTTTCTTACCTGATTGTTCTGGCTAATGTCTAAGAACTATATAAAACAGGAATGGTAATAGCAGATACCTTAAAATTGTTCCTGATTTTGGAGGGAAAGCTTTCAGCTTCTTCCCATTTAATATGATTTTGGCCATTTTTTCATAAATGGCTTTTATCAGATTGAGATAAGGTCTGTCTAGTCCTATCTTCAAGGTTTTGATAGAAAATGTTGGATTTTATCAAAAGTTTTTGGTGAGCCTGTTGAAATGACCATGCTGCCCTTGCTTCTGTTTATGTGACATATTGCATTGACTGATCTGGGTTGTTGAACCATCTTTGAATCCCTGGAATGAATCCTACTTTGTCATGATGTATGATCTTTTTGATGATTTGTTGCATTCTATTTGCCAGTTCTGAGCTTTAAGAATGTAAATATTTAAAATACCACTTCAAATGAAAGAGATACTTACTTTCTTTGGTTTTCAATAGACATAGATAATAGACTGCCACAACAGAAATAATTACTTAAAAATAATTAATTACGCAGTTAAGAAATGTCCAAAGCAAAATATTATATGAAGTGCTATAAGATAGAAAAGTAGTCTTATTGTGTTGACTAAATATTAAGGGTAGATTTGATTTATGTGACATGTGAATTTCATAGAAATTTTAGTATGTAAAATTGACTACTGTACTGATTTAAAAATTAACTCACCGAGTTTTTCAAAGATCTACCACTATATTGCTCAGTTATATCTTGTAAGCTCAGTACAGGTTTATACTTCACATATTTAAAATAGGAATATATCCTTTTATGTTTTAATAAAATAATGCATTGTTAGGATAAAATTTAGAATGATACTCTCATGACTATAATTTTTGCTATATTTTCGATACTACTGTGCTATGTTGTGTTTCATCCAAATGAAATGTTTATCATACAATGAATAAGAAAAAGTCACTGCCCTAGTTCATATTAACTTTTCAATCAAGGAAGTCACTTCGTCTATGTCATTAATGTATAATCCTTAATTAATTTTTAATATTGCATATGTTGTAGCATTACCGGTCATATTTATAAAATAGGTTTGTGAGAGGAACTTGTCTACCTCAAACACTTATAAATATCGACATATCCATAAAAAGGCAGCATAATTATAATTGTGTATGGATCATCCACCAAGTATGTAAGGGAACCTGTAGAAGAGAGGCAGAAAAGAGTAATAGAATAAAAAAAAAAAAGAAGTAAAAGAAAGAAGACATAAATAGGCCACGCATTGTATTATGTAACAGTGTAAGTTATGTAACATTATACATACTAAATATATATAGATTTTTGTTTTGTTTTTAAATAACTTCAGCTTTGCCATATAATATTCAAGCATCATTTCTATATGCAACATAAAGAATAAATATTTCTGATTTCTTACAGAATTCAAAATTCTTTTCATTGTTACAGTAAGGATTCACTGTACTTAGAAAGTGAATGATTAAATTTGCCCAAATTTACAAAGCAATTAACATTTGGATCCACACAATTCAGACGTAGTAAGTAATCTTTCTGTTGATAATATTTTTGTGGGCTGGGGATTTAGCAGAATACACAGAATTTACATGATCATATGCACTAAAGTATCATTTTAGTGGTTCAGTTTTCATATCAGTTTTATGAATAACCTCACATAAATAAAAATATTATGATATAATTATCAGTTCAAACTTTAATGCTCTTTCCAATAATCACTGATGATTACTTTCATGTTTCCCACAGTTTTCCATCTGGCCAGGACCTCATGCATGTGAAGCAAGTATGTCTGGCCCACTAAGTGATATGTCTGATCCCGTAGCCTATATTTGGCCCATTTAATAATCACTTAATTTTCCCAAAAGAATTTGATACAATAGAGGAAAGTTTAGCTTCAATCTATCCACTAATGTATTTTATGATTGCAGAAGCAATATTGTTAAGTACTTACAAAAAATTAAAAAGTCAGAAGTTTGAGAATTTTCAATAAGACAATTGCTATTAATCAGGTTTCTCTGATTTTCTTATTATAAATCCTTTCCTATGTTACATTCAGTGTAACAATTTGAGGAAATAACTTTTAGAAAACACATTTTCTTCTCCTGTGACAAAATGAATTGATAGAATTTACAAAAAAAACTTTGTGGTTGTTCTCAAAGGAATTCAAGCAGAAAATGATGGAAGATATTTTAAAGTTCCATTGAATCAGTCCTTATATCATTTTCCTACACATAGAATAAACTGGATAACTTTATGAAAAAATATTTTCCAAGCTAAATTCTGAGAGTAAATTATAATAATGGTAAGATATGACATGGTAACATATACATAACATAAAATTTACTAAATCAGAATGTTTCGTTTAAATAAATTCCCATGGATGATATAAATAAACAATGAAATTTGAGGTACACTGATTTCATCTATTTTAAAACTCATGGATGTGTACCCTTTACATTAAAAAATTGTAACTGTGATTACAGACTTATACTCCTGTCACGTAGCACTCAGATAACTGTGAAAAATAGACACAAACTGCAAACACAGTTCTTGACTAGTTAGACTGCTCAAAATTTTAGTTTAGGTTTGTGAATACAGTGTTAAGTGATAGTGAAATCTTCCACAATTGGATGTCCTAACTAGGATATAACAAATGTCTCACTATTAATAAGTTGAAACTCTTTAACAAACTTCTTAACTAACTCATTAGACTCAACAAGACTCATTGTTCTTACAGTGAATAAAGCATGTTGATTAGATGGTCTCATTAAGCTGTATGTCATTTACTTTGACACAGCCTTGCAATATACCCATTAATTTAGATTGCCAAAATGAGTTTTATGTTCAAAAAAGTTAGATACATTTTCATAGATATATTTGTGTCAGCTGCACTTGCTATTTAAACTATTTATTTTAATTACAGTCTTATTTGAACCAATCAAACATGAATATAAATAAACTTCAAAGAAAATGAAATTGAATTTTTCATAAAGACTTAAAAGGGGCAAGGTGACCCTAAGACTTGTCAAGTAATTATGTTTCAACAAGAGAAGTGCAAAAGATTCAGGAAAAGTGCTATAAAAATATAGAAGCATTCTGTAGTCAGAAAGCTTGTTTAAGGGTGATGAATTTATTTAATGGGAAACAAAACTGGAAGTTACAGACTATAAATTATAGATGTGGTTTGTGTAACAAAAACCACGCATGGTTTTAATCAGTGAACATACATCAGGCAAAGGCCCTACATCAAATAATGGACTATAAATGTACATTAACTTGTTTCAAGTATTTTTGTATCTGATACATTGGTATATTCTATACATACATTATTAAATTGGTTACCTCTACATCTGTTACCACAACTATTCTGACAAGATCAGTTAAATGTGCTCCTGTTGGAATTGAATAGGACTGTGCAACTCTAAATAAAAACCTGATTATTTCCTTCCAACCAAATATTTGGTAACCTTCTGAATAACATTTAGCTCTACTTTCTTGTCTTTGCTATTGAGTTCTTGGTCTGTTTGTGTGAATATATTTTTGTGTGAAGAAAAATTATCCAAAGATATGGGATGGAAAATCTAATAGACTGTCTTTGATGTTTCATGAACTTTATAACAAATACTATTTATTCGATGTTATATAAAATTAATTTTTAAAATAACACAATCGTATAGCTCAAATTTTAAGTAAAACACTACAATATACTATGTTACACACAGTATTGATGAAAACTCTGTTTTAACATGCATTTTATCTCAACAACTCCTTCATGTAAATAATGGAAAGATCTGTTTTTGAAGAGAATTTTAGAAAAGCCCGATTTGCTATATCACATTTAAATGGTGCCTATCTGAGGAATGTCAAAGCTATCTGCAAAAGAACAGATTTACTTAAGTGAGTCATTCTAAAAGGATATGGAAATCTGTTGCTCTCTAGATTTTTTATTAAATCTTCATTTTTATTGGAAAGTTTGCAGTGTATAATGACTACATTTCTTATGGGGATTTGGCACATACATATAACACATCTAAATTCTTTTGTCATTTTTAAGCATACTGCTTTTTCAGGTAATGAACAGTAAAATTAAATCTATAAGAAATTACATAAAATTATTAAAATTGCCTCTACTAATACATATACTATGCAGAAACACATTTTAAAATCTTTAAATGGTAATATTTAAGTAAATATATCCTCACTCTCAACACGCACATACTTTTTTGGCCTATATGCTCGATCTCTTTAGTTCTCTTAGAAAGAGAGGGGAAAATGTATGTGATATATTCAATATCATTTTGTATAATATTCTACTTTGGAGATGTTCACTCCCTAGCTTATTAAATCTGAAAAGAGAGACATACTTGAAAATTAGAGAAGAAAGAGTTTGCAGTTATTGCTGAGTCGTTTAAATACTGTGTGATGACTTTAGGTAATAACATTGTGGTGTATATTGGAGAGTTTCTAAAGAACGTAGATTTGATGTGTTCTTATCAGAAAACAACATTTTCATTTGCTTACTTGTATAATCATTTACTTATGTATATTTATATCAAAATATCATGTTATATACTTACATTTTATATGATAAAATTAATAAAACATACAGGATGACACTCAAGAAAAAGCTTATTTCTCTGTGTTATTTTTTCTGTTAACCCTGCTTCATCATCTCGCAAGAATGATTTTCTAAGATTAAAATGTGAGTGTTATTAAGTAATGATACGGAATTTGAAATCTAGTCTGGCTTTAGCAAAATATTCAGCCATGACAAAAAATAATATGATGTTAATTTACAACTTCACTGAAGTTGAAAGAATTTGACATTCTATTCTTTCAAAATTTCCACGGAATCAAAGGGTAAGAATAAAAATACAATTCTCCCAGAACAGTCTGCTTCCTCACTGGAAGACGGAATTTTACTCATTTGAACCAGTACTTCAAGTTCTATTCTTAATTATATTTGACAAAAGTGACTCCATGATTTCCCAGACACATTTTCCAGTCCTCTATCTTGCTATAAAGAAGCAATTTGTTTGAGTTGGCATAGTTATTAATCATTATAAATTTCATATCCTGTATATAGTGAAAATAAAGAACACTGGATCTTCAGATACACTATGTTCTCTATCTACAACATTCAAAACAATTTTCAAATACCTGCTTAGTTCTGTTTTCTCCAAATCCTTTTATATTTCTCTTATGGATTATTTTTCCTCACCCTGAATGTTTTCCTGCTCTTCTCTGAACATGAACTTTTTAAAAATTCTTTTAAAGAACCTTCATAATTCATGACATCAAAAATCCTAATATTCTCTGGAACATAAAATAAGATATATATCTTTCTGAGTTGTTCCAAAGTATGTGACCCTGCTTCTTTGTTGCAAATTGAACTTGGGCATCATTAAAATCTTTGCTCTTGGTATTTAAATCATTGTAACAAAAGAATTTGTCATTTAATCAATTAAGGAAATAAAAATTAAATTTAGCACGTGATTAGTGAATCAGAAAATCACATTATTTCCTTTTTTATGCTGTGTTTAAAAAATAAAAACTGAAACTTCCATAATTATACCATATATAATTTCAAAT
This sequence comes from Hystrix cristata, assembly GCA_004026905.1. Lineage (NCBI taxonomy): Eukaryota > Metazoa > Chordata > Mammalia > Rodentia > Hystricidae > Hystrix > Hystrix cristata. The sequence continues at coordinate 33,126 of PVJO010008949.1, read as the reverse complement.
TTTTCTTCGGCTATCTAAATTTCTGTGTAGTCCATACACTAAGCTTACTCTTAATAAATTACACTTAGAGTAAGTCTCTCCAGGATCTGTATATTATGTTTTCATTTTGTTATTCTCTAAAATGTTAGCCAGTGAATGTACAACCAAAAGCCTCATTCTTTTAAGATGCATATGGTTCAACTTTATAAAATAGCTTCCAAACAATTTCTTCATCAATACACCCTGAAGCTAAATTTCAGAACGATTTTTGTGTGAATTATTGAAATCCCTGCTGGGATTAATTTTTATTTTGTATCACTTTTTTCAAGCAAGTTCTGTAATTTAAAATATGGTATCTTGAAAATGATAAGAGATCACTGGACAAAGAATGTCTTAGAAAAGCTGATTGTGAGCATTATATAATGTTAAAAATGAGACTTGCACTGGATAAATCAAAGGAGAAGAGTTCATTAGCATTCCATAATAAAATAATAAAATTAAACTTAAAAACCTAGCTACCACCACAAAGTGATGATCATGTAAAATTATCAAGCAGAAATTGCTTTGAAAGGTAAATTTTATACCCCAGGTTCTCAAGTAATATCATATAATTTACAACATCTTTGGCTTCTTTGTTTAAAAAAATAGTATTTCAAAAGTTTATGAGTGTAACGTTCCGTTGGTAATGATTTTGCTTAAAATGTATATGTACATTCAAAAAACAGAAGGAAAAGACGGAGAGAGTGGAGGGATGAAGAGACAGGGGAAATTTTTTGTTGATATCTCTTTACCCATCTAAACCTGAACTCTCAATTTCACAAAATGTTTAAAATGCTTCAAGGAATGATTTCTTAAATATTGTGTGTTTTTAAATACCATATGTCTTTTAAACAAGAAAAATTTTATGGCATATTTCATTAATTCAAGCACTTTTATAATACATTTCTGGATAAATACTACTAATCTGTAATGGACTTTGTACTGTGAAAGCTGACTTTTATCTACAGGATCCAGAAATGCTGCATTTCTGAGTAATCATGTGGTGGGAGACCCCAGGAATGTGATTGAGTCTGTAGTATGTTTACAATCCTTCTACTTTAGGTTACATTTTCTTGTGTTTTTAAACTGTATCTTCCTATTTAAATATACTAGAAGTGACTATAATCCAAGGTGATTGTGAGGTAGTATAAAAGCTAAATTATTTTTATTTTTACAGTCCACTAGAGACATTCTGCTTTCCTTTTTTATGTTTTTCATAACCCTAGTTTAATTACATAAGTGCTATTAACTCACAGTAGCAGATAAATTCTGGGTTACATACTTGTGCAGTCTAATATTCATTGAGAGGTCAGTGTTGTCCAGTGTGTTTAGTTTCTTATGATCTGCTTCAGGAGCAGGTCATCAGGAGATGACTTCCCCTCCACCCGCAAGGGAGAAGTGGAAGAGCAATGAGAGTGACTTTCTAGTTTATTCTGTTTTGCAAAGTTCCTTCAGATTAAAACATTCAATATGCCAAGGTACCATATTTTGAAGAAGTTCCTCAACCTCATCTACTTCAACTAAATATTTGGTGTATAATCTATTTTTGTAAATCTAATTTTGAAGTAAAAGAACAAAATCATCAATTCCCTTAACAATAACTGCATTGGGTGAAAGCAGCAGCACTCACGTAGCTTTTTAAAATTACGCTGTGCATCAAAAGTATGTGCTCATGCAATTTTTAAGGCACTAAATGACATCTTCTAAGGTCCAATTTGACAAATTTTGTCATTGCAAAATGATTATGAAAAGGGGATATATAGACTTGGCTGCTTGACTAAGTATGAGGAGGAAATATATGGTGTCCAAATTTCCTTATGCCATGAAATTTCTATAGGTTTTAAAATGTTGCCTTGCTGAGGATTTAGTTCAGTGGTTAGAGTGCTTGCCTTGCAAGCACAAGGACCTGAGTTTGATTCCCAGCATAAAAATTAAAATAAAATGTTGCCTTTTGCTTATGTTTTGACTTACTACCATTCAGATTTAGTTCAAAGCACACAGCTGGCTGTCCACTCATGGTGGTACCATGAACAGATGGTATTTTCCATGAAATCTTATATTCCATTGCTTAGTAATGATTTTATTTTTTCCAATTCTTTTTTTTTTTTTTTTAATTTTAAACCAAGAGCATGTATTGGTACATTCTACATACATTGGTTACATTCATTACATTTATTCTGTACCTATACATGGTGCATCTTGGTTCTCCCCCTCTCCCCCGCCCCTCCCCTTATTTTTTCCAATTCTTTTAAATTTTACTGTTATTCAGCCTGTTGTCTGTGCTTATATTTTTCCCCATTATTCTTTCTCTAAGCTATACTTTAATCAAGACTTTTAGCAGCATCCTTTTCTACATTTGAGTGCTTTCAGACTAACTCAAAGTTATAATTTCTCTCTTGGAATAATATCATAAGAAAAAAATATTTTACAAAGCACTTAAAAAAATCCTGCACTTGTTTTAAGACTTATCTTTCTATATAAAACTGTAAGCGATTTCATGTGGGAAATCTTCTCTTATATTTATTTAAGACACTCAAAGGCAACAATAACAGACTGCCAAAGCACACAATACACTCAAAAGAAGTCAGTGCAATTAATGAATGAACACATATAAGTTTAAAGAGCCAAGGGAAGGCACACATGGATAATTAACAAATTATAAGAATATTTATTCCTCTATTTTTAAGGTCAATTGTGTGTTTATTTTACATAAGGAGAATTATTCTTAATTATCAGATGCTGACTTCCTAAATTTATTTTGACATCAAATATTTTATTTTTCTTACTAGAGATCAAATGAAGATCAGCCTACAAAATTATACTAATTTTTAAAAAATAAGTAAGGAAGTTTCCTGATACCATTATATGACAATCCTTAAATAAAATTATGAATTGTAGCCTGACTTAGTATTTTGTTAACTACCCATTCTAATTTTTCCTGTTAGTGTTTAGTAAGGCATATATGCATCCAGTATATTTGCCTCTTTCTTTTTCTAAGAATCCACCTTTGAATACTCACAATTAAGGCTCCATATTTGGTTTTCAATCTGTATATAAGATAATTAACTGTATAAGGTCTTATAAGATAAATGAATCAGATGCTGGAAAAATAAAAGGAGTTGGAGGGAGATGGGACAAAGAAGGGAACTGAAATATTATGTACATGTACCAATCTCCTACAGTGAATGTGGTCACTATGTACTGAGAACATATACTAATAGAAGAAAAAAAAAGAATATAGAAAAAAGAAAAGAGGCAAAAACAATAACAACAAAAAATCAATTACAAATTTCCATAACCGTGACATTTTGGCAACACTAGACTCTTACCCTAGATGGTCTCGGAGCATAAGATGTGACAAAAAGGAATAGAGTTTATGATGTCTTCCAGATGCCCTGCGTCTCCATTATATTTTCATAAAATGTATATTAATCATACTAAAGGATGAATACTCCACGGAGCAAAAGGAATGTTCTACAATATACTGTCAAAATGCAGGTCATTTTTACTAACCAATCAGGAAAGAAGGTTGAATATTATTACCATCACTGCAAATAATAAACATTATTTATGTGGTAACTATTTTGTGGCTATTTATGCTTGCTGGATCAAGGCCAAGGGCAAAGAGGACATGTTAAAGCTTTAAAGCTGCAATTGATTTATAAAACTTTTAACAGGTAAGTATATTGTTGGCTTAGAGTCCCTAGTAGCAACTGTAATTACAGCTTTTTAGAAACAAAACAAAACAAAAAAAAAAAGCAAAACAACCAACGAAATAAAATAGCACAAATCTCTCCTGATTTCCTATTGCAAAAATAAAAGTAGTTCATTTTATTGTTTACTCTTTGTTAAACCAAGTAGAATTTGTCATGTCCAAATCAAAAGTGATGTATTTACAGTATGCTTTGGAATAATACAACATGTACTCCTAAATTTCAGCTGAAGTTGTAGTGAGGATTATTAATTCAAAAGGAAGTCTAAACTGACTTAAAGCAAATATAAATTTTGAAAACTTGTGAAAGTTTGCTCAACAAGTTTTTCTATAGATTTTTCTAATGATTCAGTGCTCTAAATATAAAGCTACATAGACACAAATAACAAACTCTAATGATGCAGTCAATGTACTGGGTAGTTATTTTTGTTAAATAACCATATTTTAAATTGGCCATAATATTTCTTGACAAATACATATCTATTACCTCATCTATTTTAACAATGAGTGCCTGTGGAAGATACAGTTGATTTCTGGTAGAATTTTATGGCAACTGTTTTTCACGCACATTCTACAAATGTTTATTCCACTCCTACTTGATATTAAGCACTGAATTATCTACTAATGAAGTTGGAGGGAAAAAGGAAGTGTTCTGAGCAGAAATATACTTATCAACACATTTGGTAGAATTTTTCAATTCTGAAGACATCTTTTTCATGAAGAGTTGCTTCTCTCAAGATATTTTTGAGGCACTAACATCATGTCCTGGGAATGAATTTTGAAATGGAAGTGTTTCAAAAAATGCTTTTTTAAAATAGAACTGCATTTGTGAAATCTATTTAATTAAATCTTTTGAAGTAATGTAAATGGTACTTGTATTGAAAGCTATCAATATAAATATACAGCTGGTTATAGGAAAACTAGCCATAAAAATTTCACAGGAATGGTAGTACAACACTCGCAATGAACAAAAAGTTCAAAACTGATGATACAGTTTTTAGGAAATTAGAAAGGAATGCTAAGAAAGATGAGCAAAATGAAAACAACATGAATAATCCCATACAAATATTCAAAGAGATCATGATGTATAATATTATGGTCAGTTCATTATTACTGTTTGAAGTATGCTTTTTTTTATATATTTCTGAGGCAATCAACTGTTAATAAAATGCATTGCTAAACCATTTTCTCAAGAAAATAAATTACTAGGTTAATGAAAATTTAATTACAACTAGTATTTTCTTTTACTGATAGTTTAAAGCACATTTAAAAATATATAAGACACTAATTTGATCAAAACTGTCATGGGAGTAAAAAAAAAGGATGGATTCTTAGCCATAAGCTAATTATTTTCCATATAGGCAATACATGGTGAGATAGTTGTTTTTTTTTTTTCTTTAACAATATACAACTTCCCAATGTCTGCTTTAACTTTATATTTTAAGGTGGTAATTTTCAGGGAATGAAGAAGATGGAAAGCTCGACAGTGTGTTCTCACACTATATGAAGCCAATGTGATTAAAATTGTGTAGGGTTGAATCAGTAGAAATGGCAGACAATAAGATCTTCACGATAATGACCCCTCCCTCTCCATCCCCTCCCCCAAATGCTTTATTTTTAACCACATTTTTTCTTCTTGCCTACTCAACAGGTGTTAATGTTTCTGGCAAAACTGGAGATTGTATTCTCTTGTAAGTCTTAAACTGGAATGAAATTTTACAAAATCTATAATGTTTTCCTTTTATCATAGTGCTAATTCAATGACAGCATTATCACAGGGTAAATGCCCTCTTTTAAAGTAAAATAATGGTATGTTTCAGTTATTTTAAATGGAAAGTTTCTCTCTGAATCGATTTTATACATGCCATATTATTATCACACAAAATATCAACACATTTTCTTCATGATTACATTCACTTAAAGCTATGAGTATTTTTAAAATATGAACAAAATTTACTCTTTTCTACTATAACTTGAATTATAATAGCATTGGAGAACCCAGCTTTAATTTTATTTTCAAGAGTCTATAGTATTATACAATAAAGTTGAAGTTGACTGTATTTTTTTACATATTTAGCTTTTAAAAAAAGAACGTCTTGTTCAGGTAAATCTTCATTTCTGTACTCTCAATAGAAAACAAGTATAATGGAATTCACTTTACCTTGCACTGCAAGGATTAATTTCTACAAATGATAAGATTTCAAAGTTAAGGTTTTGAGAATCATAAAAAATGCATTTTCTTCCTAATTTATGTTAAAAATATGCTTTCATGCATTACAGATGGAAACAGTGTTATAAAACTGAGTTAGTTTGATTTATGTACTATATATACTTTTGCCTCTGCTGTCCTTTCACTGCTTCACAACAATGAGTCACATACAACAAAATACAATATGATCAAGTTTTGTCATATTCGGAATATTTCTAACACCTTTTTCAACTAATCTTGCATAACAGAATTTTGCTCTTAAAATTTTGTTTTAGACAAACGTTTAACACATCATTAGTGACTGTAGATTTATGATTGATTTCAGTAGAAGCTGCAAATTATTTTCAGAGAAATGGAAAAAGTTCAATCATATAGCCATGATGTTTACATCCACTGAGAAAACCAAATGACCTGAAGCCAAGCTGTTCTATCAACACGTTACCACACACTTAAATATGGTTAGTGCAGAAAGATTCACATTACCAAAGTTAACACTCTAAAGTAAAATGAGCAAATTGCTCAACTGACACTGGAAATGAGAATTTTAGTCAAATAACTGTACCAAACTATTGGATAAACATGCAATCAATTGCCAGGGGAAATTTTATAGTATTAATTTTAACTGTTAATTTTCATATTTAATGTTTTATTCTGAGGCTTACATAGTTTTATCTCTAAAATATTGTTAAATACAGAACGTAGAAGTTCTAAAATGGAATGGGAACATAAATACTACGTATATTAAGATGAACTATCACAGAAATCCGTAAGGTGTCCTAAAATTTGGCAGAATGCCATTTAGAGGATAGATCCTCACAATGATAAAATCTTAACAATACATGCAGTACAAGAGGCTCTTAAACATTAATTTTAACTCCGTGGAATGCAGTTATTGATAACTGCTGTCCAAAGACATTAAAGCAGATGTTAAAATTACACAAAGACAGTAACTGAAACACCTTCTTTTTTGTAGTTTAATAATATGCTGGAAGTCTAAAGAAAGCTTATTGTATTGGAAGAAATCTTCAACTTTTCTTTCACGTCAACAATCTTGAGTGTCTTATGATCTGTCAGTGAATCAGTTATTCTCAACCAAGCTGTGCACCAAACCATTGCAGTTTTCAGAGAATCTAAGTAGTGGGCAAGTATAATTTGAAAGAACCCATCAGTTATCAAGACATATATGGTCCTGCAAGAAAGATCATTCCTACTTATTCACCCTCCTGAAAATCAGTGATCTCTTCCCTACAGAAGACATAGAATACTACAGACAAGGATCTGAATATGAAAGCATTTGAATCACTAGTTTGTGTTATCTAGGTGTAGAGTATTCTTTGAAAATTTTACTAACACACTGACCTTGGCTTTCAATAATAATCTATTAAATTCCTAAAGGATTTGTATAGCAGATACTGTTAGAAAACCACAGTTATATGTTGCCTTAATGATCAGGCTGTGAGTTGGCCCATCTGTGCTGTCTGGTCAGAGTGATTCTGTAGGACAGTGCATTCCTAGGCTGACAGATTTCTTGAGATATTTTCTTTCTTATACCCCAATTAATCGTGTAAAAATTGTTACTTTCAGGTCTTAGTTTGTCTCCTATTCCCCAGGAATTTCTTTTCAAATATTATTGGATTTATTATTGCTCAAGGAAGCTTTGGGTGAAATCAGAAAGCCACTTTACATTGTTACTCTTTCCTAAATGCACATAAAAGGCTATTTATGCTGGTTCAATTCATTGATTATTGCCAAGAAAGTTATTATTTTCCCTATGTGTTAATATTCTTATTTTTAGTTAAAAATGCAGGAACAAAAACCTATCTTTGAGGCATCAACAGTGAATTTAGCTACACACAGGCATCATCTGGTGCAGGACACAATCAGTCCAGCAACCTTGATAGCGTGGTTTATTAACTCTGTACAATGTTAGTCCTTCTTGCGTTATTGAAACCAGAGTATATGATTATATCTGCTGAAGGCTCACCTAGCATATGTCACAAAAGCACTCTTGCCTCAGAAGGGACGTGGAAATATAAATAGCCAAGTGCCTTGACAATTATAGTACCAGCTAAACTTATGTAGTTCGGGTTAAGTCTACCATCAAAGGAGCTAAAATGTTAAATTTTCGGATGGCACAACAGTGTCATCTTGTTCGCTGAAAGAAAATCAGCACACGTATAAGACTTCATAGTAACAAAGAGAGAGAGGAAAGAAAGAAAGAAGAAAGAAAGAAAGAAAGAATGAATGAAGAGAGAGAACAAAGGCAATAATTTACTAGGTATTCAACCACCTGTCCTATCTGTAGGAGGGGGCGTACAATGACTTTTTATAAAAATTTTGATTAATGTAGCAAAAACAGAGAAGGAAATAAAAGGGATACCAGTGAAAGGCAACTATGACCAGAACTTTTTACTTCCCTATGTTCCTGCACATGCTCCAGACTATCTCTATTATCTTCGGTCAAATCAGGCAGGAAAAAACTCACTCTTACCCTAGTGAGCAGTAACAGAATAAGACGCAACAGTACAAACACAAGGGAAAGCACAGGAATATGAGCAAAGCAATCCATGGCCCATCCCTCAGCCACTTATGGATACAGATACACAATTGAACTCATGCTAGTATGAGCTGTCAGTTCCCAGAGGGAAAAATCATTACCATTTCCTTTATGGTGCACACAAGTGTTCTGCGAGACTTTCACTATGACTCTTGGTGTTAACAACTGAGGGACATACTCCTGGTCATTTATACACTCGGAAGAGAAATTGCACTGGCATTAGTAAATAATCATGTGATGATCATAAATAAAATTATCCTTATCAATTTGGCAAAAACACATCTCAGTAGTACATTTAAACACTCTAATAGTAATTTCAATTTGATTAATTTCAAATTGAAATTAATAGTAATTTCATTTTGATTAGTAGAACTGAATTTATTAGGTTGGAATATACCAAAAGTCTTAAAGCAAATATAATATTACTTTGTGTGTTATGTTTCCATTGATCGATGTGTCACTGAGGTTTCAGTTGTCTAGCACCATACATATTGCACAGGTCTGACTTGTTACTAATTCTGAATCAATTACTATTAATACATAAATGAGTTTTCGGTAAGTTCTTTTCAATTGGAAGAACATAATTAACAGAAATTGTATGGGTCAGCTTTCCTATTACTAGGACAAAATATGCAACACCTGTAATGGAAAGAAGTATAATTTGGCTCACAGTTACAAAGGATCAAATCTGCGGTTAATGGGCTCAAAAGCAGAAACTGTATGGCAGAGGAAAGCTGTTGAACCCATAGCAGTTTTGGAAGCAGAGAAAGAGTAAAAAGAGAGCCAGAGAAGTAGAGCAGACAGGTTACAGGATGAGAATATACACTTCTAGATAGTGCTCTCAGTGACCTACCTCCTCCATCCACTCTTCACCTCCTAAGAGCACATTCAGCCATGAACGCACCAATGGATTAATCCAGTGAAGAGTACCCAAATAATCCAAGCATCTTGCAAAAGTCCTAGCTCTGAACACGTGAGTCTTTTAGGGGATATATTAGATCCATATAATAGCCAGAATAACAATAATGATAAAAATTGACAGTTTTGAGAAATTCTACTATGCCAGGTGTTCCATTTGAAGGGAGAAACAACTTTATAAAATAGGTATTGTTATTATTATTGTTAGTATTTATATTTTCTAAATTAGCACACTAAGGATCCGATGTGTTAAATCTTACAAATTTTTAAAACTGTAACTATGTGAAATAGAATTCAAATCCATACTGTCATGCTTGTCGAAACTTGTAAACCACAAACTTTTGTATATATTGGTCAATATTCCTAAAAAGAGAAACCACAGATGATTGATCTGCAGTTCAAAAATTAAATCTTTGGGATTACAGTTATTGCTTCTTTTAAAAGATATATGGCCTATCTCCTTGTCTGAAATATTAGAAGTTATTTTTAAAGCTACAGAAGATTTAGAAGCTTTGAGATTTTAGTATTCAAATGACTTTCTGTATTACAAATGACTTAAGGGATGTGTGAGTGAATGTGTGTGTATGTGTGCACATATGCAAAGTTCAAGAATTATAAGAGAAAACAGTAGAATATTTCTTCTTTTTCATTATTTTCCCACTTCATTAAAACTTAACTCTTCCTTTCCTAAAGTGAAGGAATGAAAAAGCTAAAATTAATTATGGACAAATGAAAGGAAAAAAGAAATGAAAGGGAGGAGAGAAGAAAGAAGGTATTTTTTTCCTAATGCATTTAACTTTCTTCTCTAATGTGATTCTGAACAACAAAGTGGCAAGAGTACCCAAAAACCACAGAATATCAAACTCTATCAAAATTAGCTGGGTTAATTTGGGCAAGTTTCTCTCTCTCTCTCTCTCTGTATAGCTATAGATATAGAATCTCTATATATTTTCTAAATAAAGGAACTTGGACTAGATCAATTATTCTAGAAACACTTTCAAATAAAATTATGTTATTTCCTATAGCGTTAAAAAAAACTTTAGTACATGTTTGTGGTACATAATCTTTACATTTCTGTGCGGAATTGTTACATGTGCATAAAACATATTAATTGCATTTTTAAATCCCCTTTCCTTTCCCTCTCTTCCCCCACAATTCATCTTCTGATCTGCTTCTTTTTAATTCATGCTTGCAATACATAATGCTTACATTCCTTGTGTAGAGTTGTTAAATGTACATAGCTTAATTCTTTTTTTATCCCCATTCCTCCTCTCTCCATTTCGTGATCCCCTTCCCATTTGAGAAAGACCTGTTTCCCTTCTTCCTATTATCTTTCCTTTATTTTGCTCTTTACTTTGGGTGTCTCATATAAGAGAAATCATGTGATATTTAAATGTATGTATCTGATTTATTTCATTCAATATTAAGATCTCAAAGTATTTTTTTAACTTAGACTGTGAAATAAGTTATAAAGATATATAAAAGGTAAGGAATATCTTGCTTTCACCATTTCTTCATATTTTAAATTTCATGAATATAGATGAATTGTATTAAATAAATTCCAAAAATAGAATTACTTTATGAAGTAACACGTAAGCACTGATATTACCTATGATATTATAAAAAACTGAGCCTTTATATTATTAACTACCCTGATTGAATCATATGGATAAAAATGTAGTTAGATGCAAATGCTTCCTTATTTTGAAATATACATATCCACCCTACATATACAATCAAAAAATAATTTCAGCCAAATTGTTGTTATAATGCTCATGAAACTGATGAAAATGCATTTCTTTGTCAAAACCGGTAGCTCCCTCTTAACTTTGGTTTGTCCTTTCAAGGCAGGAAAGCAGCATTTTAAATTAAATGTAGCAATGCCTTAAGTGTAGAACTACTGAAATGTCGTTCACACCCTGGGAATGGTACTTATGCACTATTTATTAAAAGGAGAACTGTTTGTTCAATTCCATTATACTTTGTGATGAGTAACTATCTATTGATTGTCTGATAGCTTAGTAGTTTGACAATGCATCTAAACAAAGCAATATTTTAAATTTTGGTCAAACTACAAATGTGTTGTATTCATTCTTTGAAAAATTCTTCCTTGAACCTATACAATTTCTTTGCTTCCAGTGACCTTTATTCATTATATTTAAACTACATTGAATTAACAAATATCTAACAGATTAGTAAAGCATACTCCTGGTACTTGGGTACTATATATGGCCCCTGGTCCTTTCCTCTCTAGCACTATACAGCTGCTCTGCTTCTCAGTTCCCATAAAACAACCACCTTTGCTGTACCACATGCTTATGCCATGTTGTTCCTACCTTGAAGTCAGCTGAACATGGACTGAATCCCTAAAACCATGAGCCAAATTAAACCTCTCTATTATGGTTTAAATGTACAATTTCCCTAAAAGCCTCACATTCTGTGGTAAGGGCTGGTCAGAAGGGGCATGTCTTGGAATGGTTTATTCTCATCCCTTGATCATTCCTTCTATCTCAAGAAAAACAGCACTGAATGATTTTAAAAGGTTGCAGTTTTGCCAGAAAGTAATCACTTGCAATGCTGCAGAAAAGGAGACCATGGTTGCTAAAAATATTAGTATAAATAAAACCAAATACTTTGTACAGGAACAATAAGAGAAAGAACATTTGAGAGCATATCAGAAATGAGCAAGGTCCCAAACATTGTAGGTTGCAGGGTGCAAAACTCTCAATCTTTCTTTTGAGAACAAAATCTCTAGAATGCCTGTTCATTCAGGGTTGCTTAGAGAAGATTATCCCTGACTTCAGCCATGCAGGCACTTGGAAACCTCTGAATCCATAGTCCAAGTGGGCATGGTTACTCTTCAAGGTGTTGGCCAACCTTGGTATCATCTATGTAATGCTTCTCTTTCAGGTATGCAAAATGAAACAGTTATGAAGTCATAGAGCTTTCTTCCTAGATTTCAGAAGAAGGCCTGGGAGGCCAGGGAAAAATGTGTGACATGATCAGAATCCCTGCCAGATGCACCTGAGATGATGCTATGTGAAGCTGTGAGAGTGAAGCCAATGGTGCAGTGCAGACCCTAGGAAGTTACACATGACAGGAATGTGGATCACCTTCTGGGGAAAGCCACAGGAAGGGAGCAAATCCAGCCCAAGAGAGAATCTGTGTGCTCCAACCAACAATGCTGTAGGAATGGGACTGCCCAAGTCCTTAGAGCTCATTTCTCATCACTACCTTGACCTGGGTGCTGGATATGCAACTATAGGATTTAATTTTTGCCCTGCTGGATTTCGGTTTTGCTTTGCTCTGATTCCTTTCTATTCCCCTATACCTCCCTTTTGAAATGCCAATGTTTACCCTATGCCATTTCATGTTATACATATTTACCTTGCTTTTTGATTTTTACATCTCATAGCTAAGAGTTTGCCTTGTGTGTCATAGGAGACGTCAGAGTTGGAGTTCTCAGCGATGCTGGAACTTATGAGACTAGTGACTCTTAGAGATGTATATATTTTGCAAAATGCGTTGCCATTCTATTCTGCCATACAATTTCTGGTTTGGAGGCAGCTAACCACAGACTGAATTCACTGAAACGATGAGCGAAAATAAACTGCTCCTCATTTAAGTTGCAGGTGCAGCAATACCTCAGTTCATGAATGTTTCTGTTCACAAACAATTTATCCCTCAAACAAAAGCATTTGACAGAATTTTGCTTTCATTCTCCAACTCCATATTGGATGACAAACATAACTGTGGCCATCTTCCCCACACAAAGACAAATGAGGCTATCTTCCCTGAAATTGTAAAGCAAATTAAGTTTGTGAACCGAGGTGCCACAGTATATAAGCCCAATGATGGGACAATGACTAGTATACCCAGGATTCATTTCACTGTGCTCAGCCATTACAAGTACTCAGAAGCTGGTGCAACTAGGGTCCTGGCTACTGTTACTGTTGACAGCAAAAGCATGCTGGTTTTACTGGCATGCAGAATGCAAAAGTTGTAGAGTAAGGAAGCTTCCACTCAGACTTCAGAGGAAAGCCTGTGAGACTAAGTATAGTGCACCCTGAGAGGACAGAGCAATAACCTGCGGGAATGAAGCCAAAGGAGCCTCCAGGAAGATGAAGATGCCAGAAATAAAGATGTCTGATGAGGAAAGCTGCAGGGTATAATTAAAGTCAGCCCAAGAGAGAGGCATGTGAGCTGCAAGTGGAAAAGTCATAGAGGTAGGTCTGCCCTAGCCCTTTTGAACTTACTTTTTACCATCATATGCCCCATGTTCCTGATATGGAGCTGTAGGTCTTAATGTTTGCCCTGCTGGCTTTTAATCTTGCTTTGGTTGAATATTTTTCTGTGTTCTTATACCTCCCTTTAGGGATAGAGATGTTTGCCCTGAGTCATTGTACTTTGGTATTATGTTACTTATTTTTTTATTCTTATAGAGGTTCACAAATTCTTCAGAAATAATTGTTTATATCGACTATATCTCATTTCTCTTCTTTCATTATACCTTGGACCCACTTCATAGATCTATTCTGTTTACTACTGACTTTTAGTTTTTGTCATATATTATCATGCTTTATGTGAGTCTACTTTGCTAAGTTTTTCTTAACTGCTCCACTTACAAATGTGAGAATATGTCAGAAATCAGTCCTTAGACCTTTCCTCTCCTCCATTTACAATCATTTTCCATATCATCTCATCTATTCCTACAGTATTAAATAACATCTCTATATTCTTTTTTTGTTGTTGTGTTTTTTTTTTTTTTTTTTTTTTTTTTTTTTTTTTTTTTTTTTTTTTTTTTTTTTTTTTTTTTTTTTTTTTTTTTTTTTTTTTTTTTTTTTTTTTTTTTTTTTTTTTTTTTTTTTTTTTTTTTTTTTTTTTTTTTTTTTTTTT
>PVJO010008949.1:0-18716 GCA_004026905.1 Hystrix cristata | reverse complement strand
TTTTGACCCTAAACATTTTCCTCCTTACAATCTTTATTATCTTAAAAGAATTCAAACAAGTATTTTCTCAGGTCAAAAAATAGGAGCCTCTTTTGATTCCTCTACTATTCTCAAACTCTATATCCGATGTTTTAAGAAATCTTGTTGGCTGTATCTTCAAAATACGTGTTTAATCTGACAACTATTCTCTACATCTATTACGACTACCCTTGTAAAAACTACAACTCACCTAAATTATTTCAACAGCTGTTGAAATGTTTACCTTCTTTTTACTCCAGTCCCACATATTCTGTTTTCCAAATATCAACCAAAATCATTATTTTAAAGTATACACTAGATTATGCCACTTCTTTGATCAAAAACATTCAATAAATGTCAACTTAGTCTTTTTTTTGTCATACCAGTAAAAACATTTCATCCAGGAGCCACAGCTAAAACCAGCTTGTAGTATTGTGAACACTTGTAGAACCAAACTAGCCAGATCAAACCTGTTCACAAACACCACTACCAATTGTTGAGCATCTGCTTCTCAGAAGTCTTGCTCTCAGGTACACACAGCTCTCCTTTACACTCACAGACAGACAATAGCAGAGACGTAACTCATCTGCAAATGGTTTTGGTTCTGCCCAAAATGTAGTATCCCAGAGTAGGCTATATCTACTACTGATTATAACTAAAATCTCCATAAAATAAAAATAATCACCTTAAGGCACTGACATATAATTAAAAAGAGAGAAGATTGAAGAAAGTACTTAAAACATAGAGACTCAACCTATTTAAGGATAAGATTCTCACATACGTAGTCTCCTTTTGTCTCATGGAGCTGCCCAAAACGAGGGCCCCTGAAAAGCCGACCACAGTTGTGCAGTGGGGCACTAAAATTCCAATTGACATTGCATCTTTCTGACCAGCCAGAGCAACAGAAAAGTGTTGCAGAATGTTACTAAAGTCCTAGAAACAAAAATGTTAAATAAAAGACTTTCTAATATTCTGTGTATGAACCTACACAAATGCCAGGCACACGTCTGAGCTACCCTTGCCAGATATAGAACTGGAGTAGAAGAGTAAGAAGTTCTGAGAACCAAAGTGTGAAATAAACAACAATATATTAACTTCATGTTAACCCTTAAATCACAGACGTACTGGATTAATCCCATCTTCGTATAAAATAGTCTTTTAAAATTTAACAGATTAGAACAGCTGCTTGCTACTCAAACAAAATTTCAACATTATTTAGATAATGAAAATAGGTCTCAGAGTCTGTGTTACATAATATTTTACATTAAAAAAACTCAGGAAAATATGACTGATTCTCAAAAGAAATGACAACAAACACACATGATATGACCCAGATATTGAAATGCTTGAACTGTTTAGCAACTTGTATAACTACACAACAGCTCTATGAGATATATGGAAAAATAGAAATTCAATTTTTATAGAAGTAGAAATCACCAAAAAATAGTGAAACAAAAGTTTTAGAACTGAAAATGCAATAGGCAAACAATTCATTTAATGTAAACAATAACACGAATATGAATCAATAGAAATTTGCACTCCTAAAAAAAGAAATAAAAAGTTGAAGGAAGAATGAAGAGACCCTTAGAGAACAGTGGAACAAGATGAAATGTTCTCAAATATACGCTATTGTAATCTCAGAGGAAGAAGAAAGAATAAGCAGTGCAGAAAAACTGTTTGAAGAAATGAGGACCAAAAACTTCTACAGTTAATGAACAAATAAAATAATAGATGCATGAAACTCAGCAATTTCCAGTCCAAATGATCTCAAAGATAACACTATCGAATCCCATTATAATCAAACTGCTGAAAACAACAGACAGAAACAGTCTTGAAAACAGGTAGAGGAAAATAATACATAGCAATTAAGGAAACAATGACTCAAATTATTATCAATTTTTCGTTAACAACAAAGAAAATAAGAAGATAACGGGACTACATCTTAAAATGACAAAGGAAAGAACTGCTAATCTAAAATTTTATGACCGTTGAAAAATATTCAACAAGATAAAAAAAATTCATTTTCAGACAAAATGAAAAATCATTGTGGGGAGACCTCATGCTGAAAAACAATGAAATAAACTTGAGATTATTGATGTATTTTTGAAAGAAAAAAATCAAGATTATATTATATTATTTTAAGTAATAAAACTTTTGTCTGAAGACAGGATTTTCAAGAACGAAAGAAGAGCAATAGAAAAAGACAATGGATGAATAATAAATAATTCATTTTTCTCTTAAATTCTTTAAAATATATATATATTTTTTAAATCGAAGTACTATAGATGTAAGTCACATGACAACTATAACAAAAATGTTGGTTCAGAAGCTAAGAAGGAACTAAAAAGTTTCATTATGTATATTATAAGGTCGATGGAATTGAGGAATAATTTGAGAGAAATAACCAAAATTGAAACATAAATTAAAGAGAAGTATGAGAATATATACCAAAAAATCTAATAGAAACAAAAATGTGGGTGGAATGAGGAATAAAAACAAGGAACAAACTGAAGGCAAATAGTGAAATTTTAGAATTAAATCCAATCTAACAAGCATATCAGAATAAATAGTTTCAACACACATAATACCAGATTTCAGGTTGGATTTAAGAAAGAATCTAAAACATATCTTTCAACAAGAAACTTACTTTAACTACAAAGAAATATATAGATTAAAATTTAAAAGATGGAAGGCAAAATGCAATTCAAAGTATAAGCAAAAAAAAGTTGAAATGGCTACATTAATTTCAGAAAAAGTAGATTTTGGAGCAAAATAAATATATAAACAGGTATAAAAAGGACACTATATAATAGTACAATGGTTAAGTAACCACAGACTTGACAATCCGACATGTATATATACCTCACAATCAAACTTTAAAGCATATGAACAAAGACTAAGAGCCCTGGGAGAAGAGAAAAAAAAAAAACAAAAAAACAAAAACAAGAACTTTATAAAAAACACATAGACTAAAAAGGACATCACAAGGAAAACTAAAAACGAGTTGAATAAAAATAAAGACAAATCGCACCACAATCTGTAAGAATCTGTGAAATCAGGAGTTAGAAGAAATGATACACTTTACTACAAAGTAGAAAAGAAGACATTTCTCAAGTCCTTGTTCTACATTTTCACCTTAAAATCATAGAAAACATCAAATTACACCTAAAGCAAGCAAAAAAAAAAGGAAATAACTTCAAAAGTAACAAATGAATATAATTGAAAACAGGAAAAATAATAAGAAAAAATGATGAAACCAAAAGTCAGTTCTTAAAAAAAGTCATGATAGAGGAAATAAAGAGGCAATACACTGGATTTAATACATATAACATTTGTTTTTTTTTTTGTTGTTGTTGTTGTTTTTTGTGGTGCTGGGGATCGAACTCAGGCCCTTGTGCTTACAAGGCAAGCACTCTAATCACTGAGCTAAATCCCCAGCCCCTTAATACATATAACATTTACTTGTAATATTTTTGCCCCTGGAAAAGTATATCTGTAGGCAAGATAATTAGGGTTTTAGCTATTTTATGTTTTCACATGGACACTTTAATATTAGTTCATTCAATTTATGTGGAATTGATGAAAATCATTATAATTATATAAGACAATAGATGGATTAGTCATGATCATGGAAACTGTCAGTATTGGCTCATCAAAACTGTATGATTAAATACTCCACAGCACAGAAGTAAAAACAAAATTAGACTATAGAAATTCATTCTTTAGGATTTTTCCAGTCTTAACGCCTATTTAATAGGAAACTAAGTATTAGCCATACCTTCTAAAATGGAGCTGGAGCTGCCAGAGGCCCATCTGATCCCCTTGAAAATTTCAGATTGTGTAAATGATAAAATCCTGTCTGTAGTACCTCTACACATATTCCAAAAATATAGATGTTTTGGTTTGTCCTTTTTTTCTAAAAGAAACTACTACAAACACAATGATCACTAATGAATAATAGATAAGTAACTCCTGCTACTATGTGGAATGCTGTTGTAAATAAATATGACTTCAATTTATTAAAGAAAAAAATAGCTCTGAAAGGCTTAGTATCACATGCTTTGGTAACTCAAATGATCATATTGTCTCTTTCTATCCATAGTACATTCTTCCCATTAAATGTCTCAAAAGTTAATGTGAGAAAGAAAAATGCCAGGTACATGTCATCTAAATTTTTTTAATGAAACTATTACCTTATTTATTTTACTTAATATATCTAGAATTTTTTAGCATATCTCTTACCACTGTATTGGGTGCATTTTTAATATGGGTTTTGCTCTAAAAGTGGAATTTGCTCAATACGTGAGTATTCACACTGCAACAGCACAAGTTTTTGTTAAATGTATATGGCTTTGTAGAAACTTGAATGTTTGCTCCAGTTAGACTCTGGCTTGTTGGCCCAAGAACCTATAGCCATAAAAAGACTTTTGTCTGTCCACCTCCGAGTAAATAATTAAATGTATTATGAAAGAAAGTGAATACAGAGAAACTTAAGTGGGAAAGGAAGTGGGAAACTATGAACCCTGTACTTAATCGATTATAAAATGTTGTCTTTTCAGTGCCTTTTTCTCACTATTCTAAATATGTCACATTGTAGTGAAAATGAAATTTATGCAGCTATTATTTCTCTTGTACTCCCTTATGCAGACAGCATAGGTAACTTGATGCCATTCTAGATGGATAACATAAATAATTTATTAAAATTTTCATGGGGACTAAACCGGTATTACGCAAGGTGAAAAAGTATTTCCTCCTTTCTAAGGTTTATTGGCTTGATTACAAAAAAGAACACTTTGATCTTAGTGCCTGCTATAAAAAACAACTATATGTATTTTATTTTACAAATTGGTATTAAAACATTAAGAGATGACATATTTGGTAAACATGCTATCATTTGAATGCAAGTTGTATGTCACAAGAATTATTTCCTTTTACAAAAATAAAATGATTTCTAGTATGTTGTGAAGGGGGCAGTGGGAGAGTAAGAATTCTGCACTTTATAATATACCAAATGTACATGAAGAGCTTGATAAGTTCTTCAAAGTTGCTGATTTTTAATCCTTTCTATAGATAAATAATGCATGATTATCAAAGAATAGGAGATAACTAAAATTTGTTGTCAAAAGTCCATGATATGGACTATCTAGCATTTCAATGTCATAGCAAAGCTCTAACTGAAATATTACGTGAGAAAAAAATACCAAGAAATTATACCTGCTGTTGCCTCAAGAAAAAACTCATAAAAATATTTGAAATACAGATATGTTGTTATTATATGGTGACTTTATCATTTTTATTATCCATTATTATGGATAAACAAGAATTTGTTCTATTTTTACAGTGTTGTGTTAGCAGGCAACAAACATTAACCGCAATTATTTTACACTTGTAAAGTAGTAGAAATTACTAATAATATCAAAGGTGTTAAAAGTGAATAATTAAAAACAATTAGAACAATAAGTAAGTCAGTTAGAGATCTGCCTTCTATCAATGGAATCAAGTTGGAAATCTAGTGGTAATAAGTAGTTTGGGTCAATGTGTCTCAGTGGAATAGAAATTGAATATTACTCAACATCATGTTAAAAACATAAAAAAAAAATTATCTAGTTGCCAAAAGACTTATTTTTAAAATGAGCAAAATGAATGAATACACATTATGCAGTAAGCATGGTTTTTAAACAGTGTTATTTATTGCTTAGCTTTTTACTATATTAAATAACAAAGGGAAGAAAGATTGAAAAAAGTATAAAAGAATAAAAGAAAGAAAAAAAATGGATTACCGTGGCTATAAGCCAAAGTGATTTGGCAATTGTTCTATACTAATTAAACACTGTAGGCAATCAGCTAAGCCTCTGAAAACTTTATAGCCTATAATCGTTTGAGAGTCACCTTAAACAGTGTTCTTTGCCTTTAAATTTAGAGTAAGCAAGAGACAGAAATAGAATTTAACAAAACATATATATATAAAATTCTGAATATGGAAATATGGTTTACAAGTCTATATTGAGTATATCTGTCTTTTTTGAAAGAAAATTAGAAAAAACACTATATTTCATTATTGTAAGTAATAAAAGAATTTGTTTGAAGGCTAATATAGAGGAGCCATAATTCAATTTGGAAGCAATGGCAACTACGACCGAGGTAGAATACACATCTTCTGTTTTAATTCTGACAAGATTTGTAAAAACCTAAAAAAGTACAGATTTTGCAACTAGATGCTTGGTACGCCATTCATACCCTAATAGACAAAATACACATAAAACTTTTTTTCAATACTTTGAAAATACTCATTTATGTAAAAAGTAAAAATCTAAACTAATATTTACCTATGTTTTTACAGTTCACTTTATTTAGTGAATTAATTAGAATTTTTATGTAGTGTTACCTTTCTTTTAACAAATCATTTTTCTCGAGATAGCATGTATTCAATGCATAATGCACACTGTATCATCAGTCAGGAAAGGTTTACAACAGCTGAAGGAAAGTAAAAACACCATCCACTGCCCACCTCCGTCATTGCTAAATCAATGAGATGCATTTACATGCAATGAAGTAATTGCCCAGTATGCCAATCCTATAATTATAAGATAATGTTAAACAAATGAAAAAAGAAGACACCAAAGTAGTTTGTATCTTGAAAACACAATAAATTATGCACAACTTCTATTCATATTTAACACATATTCCATTATAAGAATAAATAGCAGCATGGGTTTTAATGTTCTCACAGAGAAATATTATACAATCTAAAGTTTTAAAATGGAAGAATCACTTTCTAATTTCCATCCTCAATTAAGACCTAATATTTTAAACATTACTTTCCCTTTCTTTGGTTTTCTAATTGACTATACATGAATTTTATGCACTATTGATAGATTGGCTTAAGAAAACAGAAAACATGTGCACATACACACACCACACACACCATATTTAAGCTATTTAAGTGTCTTAAATAAATTCAAGTCACTTAAGAAATTCATTATAACATGACGAGAACTAAAACAACAAGCAATTTTTACTCTCTTATAAGCAATGTGAAAAAAGTACTTTCAGTCATACAAACTGTAAACTTACTATGATTTTAGTCTTCTTTAATAATATAAATATTGAGAAAGAAAATATTTTCCATTAATTTAAATGAGTTTATAATATGTCACTACTTTAATTGCGATACTAACAAATTGTACCAGTTCACCAAGTAGCTGAGACACATTTTCAGCCTAAATGGTGTCCTGAAATTCCATTTGCACAACTGCTTATCAGTGAAGTACCTAAATAGGTCAAACATATATCTGAGATGTAGTTATAAGTGTAACAAATTCTTTTTCTTAAATTCCCTAAAATTTTACTCCAAAGTCACCAAAATATTTTCTATGAGACATGTCTTCAAATGATCTTCTTGATTATTTTAAGATAAAGGAAGGGCTGACATATTTTGCAATATTTTATTCCATATTAAGAATAAAAATCCTATTATTTCAGATTTTAAAAAGAAAATATATCTAATAATAAAGACAAATGATTCACTTATACTTTCACTAAGAGACTACTAATATCATTGATTTAAAAAAGTAGTAATGAAGTGCTGTATCATCCACTGACACTAAAGTACAAAACTGACACGAATTAGAGGTCCACAAATATAAAGTTAAATTTCTTCTAGGAAGTCAGTTCTTCCTCTGCAAAGCAGTAGTTCACCTCAAAGAGGCGTGCACTCTTCTTTCATGAGGTGTATTTCTGTCTCATCTCACTGAGCTATGAATAAGTCATAGAACATCTTGTTCAAAATCATCTGCTTCAATGGGAAAAAAAAAATAATATAGGAAAGTTCCCCCACCCCAGTAGTGGGAAACAAACCCAGGACCTTCACACTGAATGAGCTACATCAACAGACTATCTATCTATCTATCTATCTATCTATCTATCTATCTATCTATCATCTATCTATCTATTATCTATCGATCTATCACATCTATCTACCTATCTAGCATCTATTTTGGGGGCAGGATCTTGCTAAATTGCCCAGTGTTGTAGCTTAGATCTAAAATGGTCCCCAAAGCCTCATGTGTTAGAACAGTGAATTTATTATGGAGTCATTACAGCTGACTTGCTGTTCGGATGCTGGATCTAATTAGAAGTGATGGTCACCATGGGCATGAACAGGAAGGGTAGATCTCCCTTTCTGGCTCATCTCTTGACCCTGTTTCCTGTCCATCAGGACACGAGCGGCTGTCCTCGATCATGCCTTTATGCATTGCCATCTTGCCTTGCAGCCAGCTGACATCTTTCATTAAATTGTGGGTGCCAGTTATCTGCCCCAGCAAGGAGATAAATAACTAAGATACCAAAGCTGGGATCAAAATTACAATTCTCATGCCTCTACCTCAAATGCTGGGATTACAGACGTCTGTCACTGTGCTGGGCTAATATAAGACAGTTTTGAAGAGTATTATGTTTAAATACAAATTCCTATTCATGTGAAGAAAAACTTTCCTCTCTAATCTGGAATTACTGATTAAAACTGAGAGTTGATACTAAACTAAATAAAAATTATGCCTTGTCCTCAAAGGAAAATGCTGATAATAGAATGCCCACTATAAATAATTTTTTTCAGTTTGAAGGTCAATGCTGAGAATAAAAATCTCACTGTTGTCTTCGTAAAATCTAATCACTATGACACAATACCCAACACTCACAAGCTAAAGGAGGAAAAGTTTATTTTAGCTCAGAGATTATAGAGGCTTCAGTCCATAGCTAACTGGCTCCAAGGGAGGGCAGCATGGCAGAGGCACATGACAGAGGAGAAACAGTCCATGACATGGAAGGAAGGAAGCAATGTTTCTTCCTTCTTTCTTTTTTATTCCGTCTAAGCTGCAGGCCTATTGCTTGGTGCTAGCCACAACCAGTGTGGGTCTTTGATCTTTAGTAAATCTATCATCCACATCCCCAAATATGCCAACCCAATCAGTAGACTAATCCAGTATCGCACCTATGATCCAGTCACTTGTAAGAGTCCTACCTATGAGTACATGAGGCTTTATGGGACATCTAGAAACAAGCCATGACTTTCTGCCCCAGCTTCCCAAAAGATTCTTGCACATCCCTTCTTGCACAATGCATTTAATTCATCTGTAAGAGTTGCGAAATGCTAACAGTTTAAGCTTTGCTGAAAAGTCCACATCCAAATTCTCCTCTGAGATTTAAGGCAAACTTTTAGCTATAAGTCCATGTATAAATGAAAAGAAATTTAAACACTGTTAACACACAAAGGCACAGGATAAACATTCCCATTCCAAAATGTACAAACAGGGAGACAGAAAGAATGGTACTAAAACAAGACCAAATCAAGCAGGGCAAATATTAAATCCTCTAGTTCTGTGTTGCTGGCTTCTCAAACATTCTGAATCTCTACTGCACTTTTGGCTTCACATTCACACTCTGCCCTCGCAGGGGCACAGTGCCTCTCTTCTCAGGCCTTCTGAAATAAGGGTGGAAGACTTTCTGACCCTGCAACCCTTGCACTCTACATGTGTGTAAAACTAGCATCGTGTGGATGACACAAAGATCTGCCACCAACCGGAGCAGTAGTCAGGCATCCTTGTCTCTTGGCTCTAGGGTTCAAGTGTCATGATTGCTGAGCACTAGGAAGCCAATCCTGAGAGACAGATTCCCTAGTCCACCACCATTCTGGAACATGGTGCTTTGGGGCCCTCTTCTCAAAGAAGTTTTTCACCTTTGCAATTTTGAGGCTGCAAAGGGTAGCGTCTTGCTAATTCTTGTGATACTCTCAGGCCATTTTTCTATTGTCCTGTTGCAAAGTACTTTGCTCTTTAATGATGATCTTTTCAGGAACCACGTTTTCCTCTATCTTTATAGGTCCCAATTTTACTGGAGCTTCCTTTCTGGCCAAACTGAAAATTTAAAATCATTCTACTGGGTGGTTTGATCTTGATTCTCAAGGTAGAGTCAGCTAGAAACCCTGAACAGCAGCCATGCCACCTCTTCAATATTATATTGCCTCAAAATTTCTTCTGTGAGATTAATTAGCCTACTGCCCTTATCTATCCCCTGCAATGGTTTTTGACATGAACAAAATGCAGAGAAGTGGAGTTTTTTGCTTGTTTGATTTTTCGTTTTTGTTTTGTTTTTTTGCCAAAGCATAACACACATAGCCTGGAGTCCAAAAGCCAGTTCAGCCCTTGTACTCAAAAGAAACCTCCTGAGCCTGGTCTTTACTGGCTTTTTTGATCTCACCGTCTGGTCTTCTGATCTCTGACTGGAAACTCCCATCGAGTTTGGCTCACAGTGTTGTGGGGCTGCTTCTCCAGCCAGGACTTCCCAGCCTTTCCAAACTCTTTCCATAAGCCAGTTCCAAAACTTCTGAACCACGTGGCCTGGTGACATCTCAGCAATGACCTCACTCCTGGTACCGACATCTGCATCTGTCAGTGTTCACTAGAGTAACAGAATACACACACTTGTGTATTTTGTGTGTGTGTGAGGTAAGCTTACACATTTACAGTTGTCGCCTTCAGAGTCAGGTGTGGAAGAATGCAAAAGAAGACTACAAAAGGGACATTTGTGCACTGAAGAACTGAACAATCCAGTCAAGGTGAAAGACCTGGGGATCACTAAAAGGTCCTCTTGAAGTCTGAATTGGGAAGCCAGTGGGTCTGTTGTGAATGGCTAAAGAGTCTGAGGTGCAAAGCTAAAAAGTCTGTCCTGCAAGGCTGAATAGTTTGTGTTGCAAGGCTGAATGGTCTGTGCTCGAAGCCTAGGGACAGAACTCCAAATGCACTGGTGAAGACTGGGGCTCCTCCAATGATATAGCAATGAAGAGTCCTTCTTCTTTCTCATTTTATTCCATTCAGGCTACAATACTATTGCTCAATGCCATTCACACCCACAGTAGGTCTTCCCTCTTCACTAAATCCATCATTCAGTCACACACAAAACTCTGCTAAGTCATTCAGGTCAGCATTTCTTCCTGAGGTTGCTACAACAGTAAACTATCACAACTGTGATTGCTTATATCATTCTTCAGAAAAGAA
This sequence comes from Hystrix cristata, assembly GCA_004026905.1. Taxonomy (NCBI): domain Eukaryota; kingdom Metazoa; phylum Chordata; class Mammalia; order Rodentia; family Hystricidae; genus Hystrix; species Hystrix cristata. Next base: position 7,647 of record PVJO010008949.1, on the reverse strand, counting down.
TTACCTCTAGGACGCAAGAGTAAAGGTGGTATTATTGTAACCATGTGATTTTGTTTAAGCATGATTGATTGTCTTGAACAGCCATAATACTTTTGCATAAAAAATGATTCCTTCAAATCGTTTGTGATCTCTTTGTATTTCCTTGCTCCATTAATAATCAATACATGTGTGCTATGTATTAAATCTGTAAACAAATATTTTTGTCAGAATCATATGACAGTTAGAGAAGTATATTGGAGGCATATCTACCATCAATTCCATGATGTCTTCATTTTATAGGCCCTCTGTTTAAACTCCCTAAATTTCAGTTTAATAAGCTTTAAATTTGAGTTGTTAAATATTTTATCCTATATGCTTATTTTTGAGTATAAAGTGTCAATGCCTTGAGGGCATCAATTACATGATAAAAGGCATTGATATATTAACTACTACTAGTAGAATTTAACATTAAGCTTACTTTATTTTCTAAAATAATTGGTATGTAATCCACTGGATTATGGGATACTAAGGGACTATGAGTTGAGAAGCCATGAATTACTAGGTCTAGATGACACAGTTTTTGCTAATATATCTTTTCTTAGAAAAATATGGGCATCGGATGATAATGTGTAACTGCTCTTAAAGAGGGGTACTAATAGAATTTGTTGACTTCTTCAGAAAATGATAAATCTATAGATATAAAGGTTGCTTGCTCTTAATAAATTGAGTATCTATGCTGTAGAAAATGAGCAAAAACTATAAATTTTGTGAGTTTTGTTTTAAAACAATGATAAATTATCATGAGGACAAAGGAAATGAATTAGTTTCAAAAGCAAACAATCAGACTATGTTTTAGAAGTATATTTAAACAGAATGTCTAATTATTCATAATTGGTAATTTATACTATGAATTTTATATAACTAGGGAATCTATAAATGAGAAAGAAATAATGAAAATGATCTTGGATATTGTAATTCTTTTAGATGCAAAGACTGATTTTTCAAATCTTGAAAATTAGGTAGAGTTTTATGGTCAATACTCCTAAACCTATTTTAAGGTTTGTCAAACTATGTCTGCTTCAAACAGAAACAATATCACATTAAATAAGAGAAATGCACCAGAGGAAAATTGTGGAGTGGTGACTAGTAGCAAAATCCAGCCTCTCCAAGATCTGGTATCCACTGGAAAATAATAGGCTGTCAAAGAAAAAAAAAAAATAGAAGATTGTCAGGAATTGAGAAGCAACTGATAGGAAGAAATAGAAGCTGCAGAGAATTTGGTAACAGGGTCCACAAAGCAGAGATAAGAAGGAAATAATCCAGATTGTCTCCCAGGCTTTAGGACTCAAAGGGAGGGGAAGTTGTCCCCTCAGAAGCAAGATGAAGGGCCCAGAGCTTGGAAATACAGGAAAAAACAGCTGCAAGTCTGGGGCATTTGTGACCTGCAAAAAGAGCTTGAGGTTTTGTTCCAGCGGTGCTTCCACACCGCAGGCAACAGCTGGAAATGGATTTGAGTGCAGGCACCTGCCGTATCACCAGTGCTTCATCGGGCACCATTTGGGAATGGGTTGATTTATTATCTTGGGCTCAGAACAACGAAAAAAACAACTTCACATAAGGGTTACTATCCAACAGTGACTGGGTGCAAGACAGCCAGGGGAGACAGTCTTGCACAGTGTGTAGGTTAGAAAGAGATAGAGATCCCCTTAGAAATTTAAACATAGTCCAGGAAAGACACGGGCCCCATTTACCACAGTGAGAGGTGAGGCCTATCTTAAATTATACTCAGAAAGAGTTGGGTCTGAAAGTACCTTCCAGCATTGAGTACTTAAACTTTTACCCTTCTGCCTATATCCAGCACATATCTGATGTCTGATTGCCTTCTCTTTTGTCAGTGTGAGTAAGGTTACATCTTAATCCCAGACATTGCCACACCCTATTGTAAACAGAGACGTCTGGAATAGAGGGCACAACTCAAAGCCCAACAGCTCTAAGGCTAGGCAGAGAAAACTGAGAGTTCCCGTACTCCAAAACTGAAGAGCCTAGAAGAAAACCACTCATTCAAATTAACATAGAAAATTTTTTTTTCTGTTTTTGAACTCATTTTAATTGTTTTCTTTCTTTCTTATTTTCTTACTTCTATTTGTTCATTTTATCTTTCGTTTTCTCTTTTACTATTTTTATTTTCTACATTATTTTTCTCCATTTTTGTCTTTTTTATCCATTTCTCAATTTCTTTGGTTGTTACCTTTATCTAATTTTATAAATATTCTTCCACTCCATGATAGGATGATTTGCTTCACTTTTCTCTCTCCCTAACTCTTACTGTTTAATTTTTCAAATTTTGTTTGCATTCCCAATCTCCTATAACTTCAATGATTAGTTAATTCTGTTACTACTCTTGTTTTTTTTTTTTTTTTTTTTTTTTTTTTTTTTTTTTTTTTTTTTTTTTTTTTTTTTTTTTTTTTTTTTTTTTTTTTTTTTTTTTTTTTTTTTTTTTTTTTTTTTTTTTTTTTTTTTCTATCATTGGTGGAAGTAGTTAACCCATTTAGTATACATTTGCTGTGTTTCAACATTTGATTTGTCTTAGTGTTTATACTGTAATTGTAGATAGCATTTTTAAGGGTAAAGGTGGTATATTATTGGTTTTTCAGGTGGGTCATTATCCAGTTTGTCTTGGATGTTATTACTGCTGCTTATTTACTTGACATTGCTGGGCTTGCATAGTTGTCGCTCTTAATAGGTTTTCTCTGTATGCCAATACACAGATTACTTTGGTGACATTAACAATACTGTGATCCGTTCCCAGAAACCTGGGTGGTGAGCCAGGTGGACTGCACCCCTTGCTCCAAGCTAACAGAGGTGACCAGATATTGAAACAGAGGTAAAGGACTACAGTTAGCCATAACTTGGGTGCATCACTGAAATGCAGACTTAATTAAAAGGTCTCCATACTAGCAAGGCTTATCACTGTAAGTGACTGCATACCTAAGTGTAAAACAAACAAATAAACAATAGTGGAAGACAAGGCAGAAAATCCCCCCAAAATTCTCATCTCTCCTCAAGCCAATCCATGGGATATTGAGGGGAAATAAAGCAAAAGCCATAAAGATGATTCAAAAAGGCAGAGGAGAAGATTAAAAAACAGATAAATGAGGTTGTTGGTAGACTCACAGAAAATATAATTGATCAAAGAATGAAGGTATTAAAACAATCAGAGCACTCATGGAACACATTATTGAAATTCTAGCTGAGCTAAAAAATTGATACAAAACATGAATTAACAGTTGAGCAAAGAACTAGAGTCCATGAAATGGTTCCAAACAGAAATCCAGGAAATTAAACATTATGTTGAATGTTTGGACAACAGAAGCAACCAGTGAGGGACAAAATATCAGAATTAGAAGATAAGAATGCTTTCAAAGACCAATTATTCAGTGATACCTTAAAAACATCAAAAACTTGAAAAAATAAATTCAACAGCTACTAGATGATACAAAGACTAATATTAAGTGGAATTACATGGAATTCTTCAAGGAAGAATTAGAAGACAGTGCAAACAGAACAAAAACTGGTTAACAGAAATAAGTAGCAGAAAAGTTTTCAGATATTGGGAAAGAAATAAACATACAGATAATTGAAGAATAAAAAACTCCAAATACCCATGATCAAAAGAGAACCTCTCTACATCATATCATAATCAAAATAAGAAAAATCCAATACAGGAGCAGAATCATTAAAGCTGTGAGAGAAAAACGACAAATTACTTATAAAAGTAAACCTGTTAAAATTGCAGTAGACTTCTTGACACACAATACATGGTCCACCCAAGAACAACAGAATATGCATTCGTCTGAAAAGCACATGGAAGTTTCCCCCAAATAGACCACGCACTAGCCCAGAATGCATGCTTAGGTAAATGCAAAAGAAGCAAAATTATCTCATGAGTATTATTGGATCATAGTACACTGGAATTAGAAATCAATGGCCAAGGAAACCACAGAAATTATGCAAACACATGGAATTAAACAATACTCCTTGGAGTAATCAGTGGCCACAGAGGAAATCAAGGAACAGATTAGACAGCTCCTCAAATCAAATAATAATGTCAGTACAACATACCAGATCCAATGGGACACAAGAAAGCAGTCCTAAAAAGGAAGTTTGTAGCTGTGAATGTCCACATCAGAAAAACAGAGCAAACCAAATAAATAACCTAGTTATGCAATCATGGTCCTAGAAAAGCAAGAACAATCCGAATCTAAAGCCAGTACAAGGAAGGAATTACAAAAATCAGAACAGAAACTACTGAAATTTAGACTAAAAAATAATAATAATAATAAAATGAATCGATGAATTAAACAGCTGGTTCTTTGAAAGAGTAAACAAAATAGACAAATGCTTTGCAAAGCTTACCAAAAAAAGAATGAAAAGATGCAAAGCAATGAAATTAGAAATGAAAAAAAATGAAATTGCAATGTACTCAGCTGAATTCCAGAAGATTATTAGTAACTATTTTGAGAACCTGTACTCTAATAGAATGGAGAATTCACAAGAAATGGATAGATTCCTAAATACATAGGCACTATCAAAGCTGAATGAATAAGACATAAAAGCCCTAAATAATCTAATATCAAGCAATGAGAATGAAAAATAATAAAAATTACCAACAAGGAAAAGCCCAAGTACCATATCCATTCTCCTGTTGTATAAGTACTTTAGAGAAGATCTAATTCCTACCCTTCAAGGTCTTTAATGATATCAAAAGGGAAGAAGTATTCCCAAAGTCATTTCTAGAAGCTAACATTACCCTGACTCCAAAACCAGAAAAGGAGCCAACCAAAAAAGAGAACTAGAGGCCAATCTCTTTAATGAACATTGACCCAGAAACCCTGAACAACTACTGGGAAACAGGATCCAAGAAAGCATCAATAAGATCATACATCATGACCAAGTAGGATTCATCCCAGGAATGCAGGGATGATGTAACATATGAAAATCAAAAAAAAGTAATACATGACAGAAACATAAGTAAGGACAATAAGTACATGATAATCTCAATTGGTGCAGAAAAATCTTTGATGAAATGAACATCCATTCATGATAGACTCTCTGAAGAATATAGATGTATAAGGACCTTATTTCAAACTGATAAAAAGTCATTTATGATAAACCTATAGACAACATGATATTAAATGGAAAACAGTTGAAAGTTTCCCCTCTAAAATCAGGAATAAGGCAAGGATTCTCACTATTACTATTACTGTTCAATACAGTTCTCAAATCATTAGCCAAAAAAATCAAAGAAGAAGAAAAAATAGAGTGGATATGTATAGAACAGGACAAAGTCAAATTATCATTATTTGCAGATAACATGATTCTCCACATAGAAGATCCAAAAAATTCAAGGAAAAGACTCCTAGAATTAATAACCAAATGTAGAAGTGTAGCAGAATACCATGCCAACAGACAAAAATTAACAATGTTTCTGCGCACCCATAATAAACTCATCAAGAAAGAAATTAGGGAAACAGTACTTTTAAAAATAGCATCAAGAAAAATTAGGAAGTGAAAGACTTCTGCAACTAAAACTATAGTACTCAGACAAAAGAGATAAGAGAAAATGAGAAAACGGAAAGATATTCCTGTTCCTGCATAGGCAGGACAAATATAGTTCAAATGGGCATAATTCCAAAACAGATATACTATACAGATTTAATGCAATCTCAATTAGAATTTCAACAGCATTCCTCACCAAACTAGAGAAAACAATCCTCAAATTCATATGCAACCAGAAGAGACCTAGAATAGCTAAAACAATCCTGAAAAACATGAGCAAGTCAGGAGGAATTACGACTCCAAACATCAGCATATATTACAAAGCCACAGTGATTAAAAACAGCATGATATTGGCAAAAAAAAACAGCCTTGTGGATCAATGGAAGAAATCAGAATTTGCAAGAACAACTCCAAGCACATTCAGCTACTCAGTCTTTGACAAAAGGGGCCAGAAAACTGAACTAGAGGAAAGTTAGCCTCTTGAGGCACAAATAATGCTGTGAAAACTGGCTCTCCCCCATGCAGAAGATTGAATCTAAACCCATATCTCTCACTATGTACTAAAATAAAATCAAAACAGATCAAAGAACTAAGCATGAAAACAGAAACAGTCAGCCTGCTGTAGATGAAATAAATAAAATTCTTTAAGTCACAGGGATAGGCAAATTCTGTTTATTTTCAACAGAACTCTTTTTTATAGGAAATAGTATGAAGAGTCAACAAGTGCAGAATTAAGGATACTTGTAAAATGGCAGAATTGTGCTCTTGCTAGATTAGCAGGAAAAACTCAGGTTCCATTGATTCCCAACAAAGTAACACTGAATTGCAGCAAGATAAGCCACACTACGAACAATTCCCTCAGTCCCATGCTCCTGGGTAGGAAGAACCAACATAGTGAAAATGGCTATACTTCCTAAACTACTATACAGATTCAATGTAATTCCAATCAAGATACCACTAACATACTTCGAAGACTTAGAAAAGACAATCATGAATTTCATCTGGAACCACAAGAGATCAAGAATTGAAAAAATGATCCTAAGCAACAGGGGAAAAGCAGGGGGCATCACAGTCCCTGACATAAAACTATACTATAAAGCTACAGTATTAAAGACAGCATGGTACTGGCAAAAAGACAGACCTGAGGATCAATGGAATAGATTGGAGGATACAGAAACAACCCCAAACACACTGAAATACCTCATCTTTGACAAAGGAGCCAAACAACCTCACTGGAAAAAGGATCGCCTATTTAACAAATGGTGCTGGAAAAATTGGCTTACCACATGTTGAAAACTAAAACTAGATATATGTCTCTCGCCATGGAGTAAACTCAAATCAAAGTGGATCAAAGATCTAAACATTAAAACAGAAACACTAAATTTACTGGAGAACAGAATAGGAAGAACCCTCGAAGACATAGGAGTAGGAAAAAAATTCATGAACAGAACCCAGACTGCACAGGAAACAGTACAAAGAATCAGTGCTTGGGACCACATGCTATTAAAAAGCTTTTGCACAGAAAAAAAAATCACCAATAGAGCAGGGCGAAAACCCACAGACTGGGAAAAAATTTTTGCTAGCTATCCATTGGACAAAGGTCTAACATCTAGAATATACAAAGAACTCAAAAAAAATTAAACCTCCCAAATTTAAAGACCCAATCCAAAAATGGGCAACTGAAGTGAATAAACATTTCTCAGACAAAGAAATAAAAATGGCAAATAAATATATGAAAAAATGTTCAACATCATTAGTCATCTGAGAGATGCAAATCAAAACGTTAAGATTCCACCTCACTCCAGAAAGAACCGCGTATATGGAAAAATCAACCAATAACAAATGCTGGCGGGGCTGTGGGGAAAAGGAACTCTCCTCCATTGTTGGTGGGAATGCAGACTGGTCCAGCGACTGTGGAAATCAATATGGAGATTCCTCAAAAAACTACAACTGGAGGTTCCATTTGACCCAGCTATTCCCCTACTGGGGATCTTCCCAGAAGAATTAAAATCGTCATACCATAGGGATGTATGCATGACCATGTTCATAGCAACACAATTTGTAATAGCTAAGTCTTGGAAACAACCTAAATGCCCAACAACCAATGAA
>PVJO010008948.1:47303-72293 GCA_004026905.1 Hystrix cristata | reverse complement strand
ACTTTAAATACACTTTCTCACTGCTTTTGGCTCATTTCATTCAATTCTTTGTTCAAGGCAGGAAGAACCTGGAATCTAACTGCAGAAGGAGCAGTGAGCAATCCACAACCAGGTAAGGTTATCCTGGAAAATACCACCTGATAATGATCTCACTGACTGACTCTACACCACTCCAGACATACCAGACTACTGGTGCTCCTGCCCCTTCTTCCTCTCTCTCTCCTTCTTCCTCTCTCTCCCCTTCTTCCTCTCTCTCCCCTCTTATTCTTCTCTCTCCCTCTCTCTCTTTCCTTCTTCCTCTCTCTCTCCCCTTATTTTTCTCTCTCCCTCTCTCTCTCCCTCTCTCTCTCCTTCCTCTCTCTCCTTCTCCCCTCTGCCCACCTCTTCTTCTTCCTCTCTCTCTCCCTCTCTCTTTCCCTTTGTGGTACTGGATATTGAGCCCAGGGCCTTCACACTGAGCAACAGCCCAGCCTTTTTTCATTTTTTTATTTTGAGACAGGGTCTCACTAAGTCACTCAGTTGTCCAGAAGCTGGGCTCAAATTTAGGATCCTCCTACTTTGGCTTCCCAGAGTGCTGGGATTATGGGCAGGCACCACCATGCCCTACAGGTTCCTCTCTCTTTGTAGAGTTCTGTGGAATTGTGTGGCATAGCTAGGGTTAAAGTGGGCAGGGGCAGAGGCTGCCGGGAGGTAATGACGCTGAGCATAGGTACAACCAAAGAGCTGAGTTACTTCCTACATTCACTACATGAATTCCTTATTTGTCTGCTACCTCTGCCTACCAGAGTAATCAGAGCAAGGCCCAAATGTCTTTATTAGTTTCACTCTACCCTCCAGACCAGCTCTTGAAGCAGGCAGAGACTTCTGACATTGTTTTGTCCCTTGTGTCTCCAGGCATGAGTGTGGTAGAGAAGTTTTAATAACCATTGCTGCATCTTCAGTCCTATTCAAACCTAAATAGAAACTTCTACCTAATTGCTCTTCTCAGCTTCAATCATTTAATATCATTTTAAGTTCTATTAGAATAAGTAATACCTTGATTTAGGAGACTTTCATAAGTTTAAAATAATTTCTAAACTGAAACAGAAAACATAAAAATTGCACGTTAGTTGAGTACGCTGCAACTCTTCAATACATGTATACATTGCATAATGCTTAAATCAGGCAAAATTTAACTATCTCTTCAAACATTTATCGTTATGGTCAAAACCTTCATAATCCTTTATTCTAGTCTTTTGAAATGCATAGTACATTATTGTTGTCTATGGGCTTTTAGTAAGTTTTGCTGAATGAATGAACACACCGATTTTATGCCTGTTCAAGATGTAACTATCCCTTCTTCTCTGGAGTGCACTGACCTCTGATGGGCAGCCATGTTAGTGAAGTCTGTCTTGTAGTCCACGGAGAGAAAGACCTAGTGAATTCTTTGAGTTCCTCCAATGTGCACAGAAGAAAAGTATGGATGGGCACCTGCTTGAACTAACTCCATCTCTTGCTGGGTGTCTCTCTAAAGAAACACAGATTCACTGTTCTCTTCCTAACCTGTGTGGGTCACTTGTGTTGTCTCCCCAGCACTGCTGTGCTACCCAACCCCTGCCCGTTCACCACATCCCTGTTCTCGGCACACATTCCTCACTCCAGCCCATTGACTGGTACGCTTGATGCCTGCAGGGTGTATTTATTCCGGTTGGTGTCAAAGTCTGAGTGGTGAAGCCCAATAAACTAGGTTTGAATCCCATCAATTATAATCACTAGCTAAGCCCTTCTCTTCTCTGAATGTCACTTCCTAAATCTGTAAATGTGGATAATAATTACTATTTCCAGTTTGTTGAAAAGCTGAACTGATAATTTACATATTTTCAGTTTAACTTCTCATTCACACATACACATACATATGTATACACTACACGCACATGTATAAATATATAAACTCTGTAATATGCAAGCTCTTAATAAATATGCAATCCCTTCTTAAGGGTCCTTGTTCTTCTTTACTTTATCATTTCCATATGAGGCAGGGATACTTTATTTGTAATTACAGTAGACCCTACACAGATTAGTTTAGGCCAAACACAAATGGGTGTGGGATTTCATCGTTTGTGGAAGTGGGAAGTCAAGGAATAGAAATGACTCAGGTAGAAATAAATTCAACACATCAAAATAGCATCAGGGAACCATCAAAAGCTCAAAAACATCACGAGGACACTAATTTTCCTTCTGTCTATTGTGTTATATCAGAGTTTTTACACATATTTCTGGTGGGTTACCTCTGGAATTTTTTTTTTCTTATGAACGCATTTTTGCCTTGTGGCAAAGTTCCCTCCTGCCCCCCAGGAAGAGTCATGGAGCTTGATTTAGGAAAGTCCCGGCTGGGCTACCTTTCTGACCCCAACCTCTGCCTCAGGTCAGTCAGGTCTGACTCAAGGACTAACACTTTGATCAGGGAGCCTGCTTGGTCCCGCCAAACATGTATGGTCAGAGTGTGGAAAAGGGAGAGAGTCAAAGGGAAACCACGGCTCTTATACCTAAAGAAAGGAGAAAGAATGTGAATGAATCAACAGATGACCCCATATGACTCTATTCAGCCTTGACTCATTTATCTTCTGCAGCATTTGGGGATATTTGCACTCTAGATTTAGTGCCCAAGTCTTTGTTTTCTGTTCTCTTTTATTTCTTCTATAGAGGTTTTCTTTCCTCTCAGGTTAGAAACTTTAGAAGCACTGTGCCTTCCTCTAGGAAAAATGCACATATTCAGCATGAACAATCCTCTTTTGAAGCCAAATGTAGGTGTTAGTTTTCCTCTTGCATCTTCACAGTCATCACTGTTATGGTTTAGATCTAAAATGTCCCTCAAGGGCTGGGGATTTAGCTCAGTGGTTATAGTGCTTGCCTGGCAAGCACAAGCCCCCAAGTTTGATCCCCAGCACCAAAAATTAAAATAAAATAAAATAAAATAAAATAAAGTAAAATAAAATAAAATGTCCCTGAAAGGTCTCAGATGTTCAGGGAGGAGCTTTAGAAAGTGATGGCACCTCGAGCATGCAATACTCATCAGTAGTTCTGTCTACTGATGAGAACATAGCTGAATGCCTGTTAGGGGGTCTGGTTGGAGGAAGGGCCACTAGGAATATAACCCAGGATGGTGCACCCCTCTCCATAGCTTCTTTTTTTTTTCCATCTCCACATCCTGGCTGCCATATAGTGAGTAGTATTTTCTCTGCCAGGCCCTCTCACCATGGTGCTTCTGCCTCGGAGCCAGCACACCTTGAACTAAACTTTCTGAAATGTTGAGCCAAACTAAACCTTTCCTGTTTTAATTGTAGGTGTGGGTTATTTTGTTCCAGCAATGAAAAAGTAAATAATACAATCACTGGCATCACTATGAAATCACTGTAATCACCATCATCTTCACTATCGCTACCACCACCAAGAGTCGTCATCACCATCATTACCGTCACTGCCACCACCACTGTCACCAGTGTCTTAGTTACTTTTCTGATTTCTGGGACAAAATACCCGACACCTAAAGTTAAAGGCGGAAAGGTATATTTGGCTTACAGTTGGTAGAGGATTCAGTCCATAGTTGGCTGGCTCAAGGCAGCATAGCAGGCAGATGGGCATCACAGAGGAGAAACAGTTCATGGTGGGCAGAAGGCAGCAAGGTAAGCAAGGGATAGGCAAGCCTCTTTCTGTCCGTTGTGTCTTATCCAGGTTACGTGCCCTTAATCCCAGCACCCTTAATCCTACTATCACATCCTTGATCCCAGCAGAACTAGGCCAAACCAATCAGTGGACTAATTTAGTAACCATACAATCTATCCAGCCACCCCACCTATGATCACATGAGGCTTTGGGGGGACATCTAGACACAAACCATAACAACCATCACATGACTACCACCACCACCACCACCATCACCACCACCATCATCATCATCAAATACCCATTTATAAAGAATTTAACATACAGCAGGCTCTGGGTAAATGGCTTTAAGTATCATTTTATTTTATCCTTGCAATAAAACATTGTCACATTTTGTCTTCACAACAGAGGATGTTTATTTATTCTGTTTTACAGATGAAAACATGAGGTTGAGTTCACAATAAGTACAGTGAAGATTTGAATTGGAGTTTCTCAATTCCAACTCCCATTCATATGCTATTCTGCATCTGTCAAAGCATTTTATTTATTTATTTATTTATTTATTATTTTTTATTTACCAAGAACACGTATTGGTACATTGTATACATAGTGATCACATTCACCGTAGTTAATTTGTATCTGTAAATGATACATCTTGGTTCCCCCTCCTTCTTTCCCACCCCTCCCTTTCACTCCCCCTCCCTTCCTTATTTACAGTATCCTTATTTACATTTTTTCCCTTTTTCTCTTTCTTTTTCCTTTCCTTTTTTTCCCCTTCCTCCCTTTCTATTTCTCCTCCCTATTGAATATTATCTTTCTTCTGCTTAGTATATATTATACTTTTTTTTTGTCTGTATTTACACTTATGGCTTCTCATATCAGGGTAAGGTGGGGGAGCGTTTTGTTCTTTCAGCAATGCCCACTGATGCTGTAGATCATCACTTTGGCATCTCTAGGGGTTTCAGTTAGTGGTTATGGCTTGGAAAGGAAAAAAAAAAAAAGAAAATCTTGGTGGCTCCTTGGGGGAGGGAGCAGCTTCCTGGTCATCTGTGTGCTGGTGTAATTGCTAGGCCACAGGGTCCTTTATTTGTGGTGAGGCTGAAAGAAAGAAAAAAAGGGGGGCAGCACCCTAAGGTTGGTGGTTGGTGGCTGGTGGTAGTGGGGCGCCGCACGGGCGCTCGGGCTCCCTGGAGCTGGTGGCGTAGGGGCCCGGGTGTCCATGCACCCTCTGGCCGGTGACCGGTGGCGGTGCCCCACAGCACTGGCACTCGAGCGCCCCGGGACTGGCGGCGTAGGCGCAGGTGTTCAGGCACCCCGGGTCAGTGGCATGGGTGCTCCGGTCCCCTGGGGATGGCATTGCGGGCGTTCGGACTGCTCCCAGCCGGCAGCCAGCCGCGTTGGTGTTCAGCTCCCTCCTGCTGGCTGTAGCGTCCCACGTCTATATGTCACCTTATCTGTAGGTCTTACCCCATGTTGGTCTTGCAATAAGATTATCTGTCCCTCGGGATTTTCCTTTACCTGGATTTTTGATGAATTTTCACGGAGCAACTCTGACATAGCTCCTCCTCTCTTCGGCCATGCCAAAGCATTTTAATATTAATAATCTTCCAAATATTGAATATTAAGATTAGTTTTCTGTTTCTCAAGCACTGCTTCTCAATACGTTGCCCAAGAATCACCTAAAATCCCTCTAGGTTACCCGCTAAAATTCTAGACTCCTGAACTTAGTTTAGAAATACTGAAATCTGAGTCTCTGGGGGCAAGAATGCAATGAAGATATGTCTCTCACGTGATTCATGCTAAAATTCGAGAACCATTTTTCAGGGAACAAGAAGATGTCCCATCTTTCTGGTTATCTTCAATCCTTTGGTTATTTTCTCATCTTTTTTTTTTTTTCCACAAAAGCCATGATTTCTGCCGACTATCCTGCCAGGCATGTGGTGGGATCGCAGGGATCCATTGGAGACTAGGCAACCAGGAGCGGGTTAGCCAGGTCAGGAGGCTCGATCAGACTATAAAGTCCAAATCTGAGTCAGTAGGGTGTGGGAAACTCTAGCTCATCTGAGAAGATGCTAGAGTCACCATGCAACAGACATGAACGAATCACTCCTGTCCTGCAGTTCAGGTGTAATTTCTTCTACTGTATTTCATCATACTTATTATTTCTTTCCTTGTATTTATTCAAATCTTTTTTATTTGCTAACGTGCTAACTTACACAATTAGAGTATGTCTTCCATGAGGGCAAGAGCTTTGGCTTTCCTGACAAAAGTCACCATGGAATCTGCACACTACAGCATGTGATTGGCATCTTGTAGACACTGCACAGTATTTGTTAAAAGAACGAATCAGTGACTTGGTGGAAGAGGCAAGCTGTAGCAGCCTCCTGGAAGAGCCAAAGACAGATGCTGGCTGGTGTTGTGTGTTGAAATGCTTTGAATCATTTGTGTCCAGCCTCAGAAACCATGTGAGGGCATCAAACTGAGTCCAGCACACTTGGAATAACAGAGTGGAGGATCCAGGGCAGGGCTGTTGGCCCAACACAGGTCTGAACCAAGTCAGAAGCCAGATTGCAGAAATGTAATAGAGAATATAAGAAAAGTAAGCCTGCCTGGTTCATAGATGCTGCCCCATGGATTTAGGCAATATCTCCTGTGCCGGAACTGTTGTATACCATGCCTACATCTGTTTCGTTCAGAAAGGGCCGATTAAAGAAGGGAGAAGGTGGAGCCTGACGTATGTAGCTGCCAGTGTTAACCTATAAGAGAACTCTCTCAACTGTTAATCTTCCTAAAGCCATCCTTGCTCCAGTGAGTAGAATCCTGGGCAAACAAAACAGATCATTTCATCTCCAAATTGCTAATATCTCACTTTGTGTTAGAGTGGTACACGTAGATATGGAGGCCATGTGAAGACTAATGATTTCAAAGAAACTGTTACATTTATGGTTCCTATTTTCAGTGGATATGAAGTGGGGATGTCTGGGAATATCCCTAAACACCCATGCCATGCTGCTTGGGAGGAGGCTTTTTCTACTTCGTCGGGGGATTTTCTTTGAGATGTTTGGGCATCTCAGGATGAGTCACGGGGCGATTCTGAAGGCAGTAGTAACATAGTGTAGTATAATTTTCGGAGGCAGAGATACTTCTCTCTTCGTGGGGCTTTCCACGCTCCAGGCTCCTGCTCTCCATGAGAGTTCCTGGAACAGGTGGTAGAAAGGAATTTCCTTGTCCAAAGTGCTGAAACATCTCCCCAGAATGAATACTGTTACTTCAAGGTCTTTCTGCTTCAGCAACAGCATTTTGAACAGTTTTATTTCTGCCTGTAATGTCTAACTATGAGCATTCTCTGCCTCTAAACATTTATTGGTAGACACTTCAATGTAAGTGAATACATACTCATTAGAATATTTGGAAAATATAGTAAGTTAAAAATGCAAAAATAACATCAGGAATTCTACACCCCAAACAACTACTACTAATCGGTATTTCAGCTTATTACCATCCTACAATTTCATTATGAATAGCTTTTAAAATTTTTTGTTTGCTTTACAGAGTACTAATCACACTTTATACACAATTTTGTATCCCTAAGTATAAAATTATAAGGATAACATAGCAGAAGCTTTTCCCCATGTTATTATGAGCAGTTCATAAGTACAACTTCTGTGTACCAGAGTTGATTTAATCATTTCCTTGCTATTGGATATTTCCATTATTTGCAGTGTTTAAATAATGCTGTGGTGAACATCTTTGTAAATAAAGCATTTCCACATTGGGGACTTTTTTTACTTGGGGTAGAAGTCATGGAAATGGAACTATTATGTACATGTGTGTAAATAAGCCTTACTAGTAGCTGCTAAAGCAACTTTGTATACATCCCAGACACCCTTTCCACCAGACACACGACTGTCACCTACAAGAGAATTAGCTAATAACCTATGGCTCTTGGCAAGATGGCTGGTGTCCCCCAGAGTGGTATAAAACATAATGTACACAATCTAAGTGTCAGAGCGCATATAACTATTTCTAAGATTCTAAATTCCTTTCCAATTTTTATAAGAATATATTCTTTTAACAGTAATGTATGAGTTACTTTGCTCATCTTAGTATGGAGACTTATTATCTGGCTCCTGGGTGGACAGAAGGTGTTCTGTGGCTCTGTCTCTGTGGCTGGGAACACATGGAATCGGCTCAGCCTGCTTCAGCCTTCCCTTTCTGGAAGGATTCCTCTTGTTCTTCCCCTGTGTCTGGTCTCCTACAGGGAACCTCTGGGATGATGCTGCTGGGTCTGGAGTAGGAGGTGCTCGGCATCCTTGACCTGATGGTTCCTTCCCTGTCCTGCTGCCCACGCAGGCCAGAGAGACTGTAGAGGTGTCCCAAAGTGACTTTCTATGTCCCAGAGCCCTGGCACCAAGCCCTGAGCCTCCTGCTCAGCTGGAAGGCCCTGGTATGCCCCTGTCTTTTCCTGGAGCTCTGACCCACAGTGCAGCAGGTCAGCGCCTCCCTGTCCACTCAGTGGGGTCTTCCCAGCTGGAGCCCACGCCTCACAAATGAGTCCCTGTGATGTGCTATGGGGGCTGCTCTAGGCAGGTGACAGCGGTCAACAGGGACCAGAGCTCTGCCCTCATGGGATTCACAGGAGCCTACGAGACAGAAAACAAAAAAGTGGTCGAATAAATGAGCAAAGAGATAAAATAAACCCAAACGTAAGGTGTTCATGAGTGAAGAGGGTGGCGAGTGCTTTCAAGTGGGTGCGAGGAAGCCTCTCTCAAGGAAGTGACTTTTGCTGAGACCTGAATGGCCTTGTAAATGACTGGGTAGCTGACAAGGAAGGAAATGATGCCTACCGAGACCCACTAGGTACTTCACTGGGGATTGAACCAGAACCTTCATGCTGGGCTACATCCCAGGCCCATTATCTAGAGACAGAGTCTGGCTAAGTCACCGCATTGCCTAGGCTGGGCTTGAACTCCCAATCCTCCTAACTCACCCTTAGAGCATGCCAGGATTACAGGTACGAGCCACCATTTCTGGCTCAGACATCATTTTGAAGCTGTAGTTCCAGGGGAAAAGTGGTACCTGATGCTCACAGAGCTCACAGGCTTGCTGCCTAAATGAGTCAGAGACAGATTTGTGTCCAGGTCAGCATGGAGCCAGGCTTGTGCTTTGCCCATCAGACCACTTTACATGTGGCCAGGCTGACCAGCAGCAGCCTTTGGGCGCTTAAGCACTGGTGAGAGAGGACAAAACCAAGGGCAAGAACTGGCCCTTTCCTTCCTTTACAACCTGAAGAGCTCCGTGACTGTCACTGGAATGGCTCTTGGTGGGAAAGGCTGGGGCAGTACACAGAGCAACATAATCAATTCAAAAGTCTCTGGTGATCATTGCTACCTCCAGGAACACTTGTCCTCTACCGAGGAGCTACGTGACACATTTCTATTTATCATCTTGGCCATCAATAGATAGAATTCTCTGCCACAGGCAAAGATCTAAGCTGCTGGGCTGGCACCTTGTGAAGCTGCCTTGGTTATGGGCCTCTGGGACCCTGGGGCTGCCTTGATTATGGGCTGTGTCCAGGCCTCTCTTGAGTTACCGTGATTCTGAAAAGAATGGGGGTGAAATAACCAGCCAGAGGCCACCAACAGGACTCTCAAGCCCTGGTCCCCTTCCCAGGTAACCTGTCTTTAGTGACATTTTCTGCCACCAAATACAGGAAGGCAGCAACAAGGGCCCTTTGAATGGACAGGAAATGGGGACAACACGAGAGACAGACAGGCTTGAGATTTACCGTGCCCAGACCCAGCAGGGTCCAGCAGAAACTTTGACAGCCTAATTGTGTTCTTACTCAGTCACCCACAGCAAATGCATCTTCCTGGCAAGGCTGGTCTCTTCCATAAGGAGCACCGCGGGGCAGATTGTTATCGCATCCGCCTGCCAAAGTCGGCTCTAAACTGTCCCCGAATCAGTGATAATAAACCGAATAGCTACAAATAGACACCAATTTGCAGAAATGTGAGCTGTCCAAGGGATGCCTTTGACTTGGGATCAGAGGGGGATGTGTGTTAAATACCAGCTTTGTAGAGAAGGATTGTAGGGTTATCTTGTGGTCCAGTAGCCGACTCAACTCCAAAGACACTGAATTCTTGAGCTTTTTTAAGAGTTTGTTTTCAGCCTCCTCAAATCACAGTTTGTAATTTCTGATGATATGCTTCAATGGACTGGGTGGGTTTGCCACCTTGGAGTCCTGGGCCCTTGGAGAGACTAAACATTTTGAGTTTGGCAATTAATAAAATTGAAATGTGGAAGCAGTGAGATCCTCTTTGGCACTAAGGTTGCAACAGTAGAGTCTGAAACGAAATGATACTCTTGGAAAAACGGAATGGGATCTGACCAGTATCTGTTTAGCTTGAGTATTAAGACTCTGGTGCCAGCCCTGGGGCTAGACAACAGTAAATCCTACCCAAGTGTCTCTATGTTTAGTTAGATGTAGAGGACACTCTACCTCAGTGGCAAACAATCAACCAACATGGCCGTGATTATATTTCTCAAGGTTAGTCGGCAGGGTAGAGGCTTTCGAAGGGTCAAAAGGAGGAGAGCGAGAAAAGTAAATGTCCTTTCAACTACCTTGTATTTTCTCCTTTAGTCCACATGCCTTCATTTCTTACTTCTTTTTAAACAAAAGCAATTGTTTCATTAAAAACATATCTTATAAAATTTAGAAAGTAAACAAAATGGGAAGAGGGGAAATGTCACCCATAACCTCACTATCCAAATGCAAGCAAAAATAACATTTTAGCCAATTCTCTTTCAGTTTTTTACTCCGCCTCATTACTTTTTCCTAATTATGATTTTTTTACCCACTTTGATTTTACATTATGTGTTATTACCACTTCTTTATAAACAACTTTAATGGCCCCATAATAATGCAACAGATGGGGATAATACAAATTACTTAGCAATTGTTGAACATTTAGGTTTTTTTGACATTCATTTTCATAAATAAGTGATAATACAATAAATATCTCTGCAAATAAATATTTCTTTGTATTTGGAAATATTTCCTGGGGATGGAGTGTTAAAAATATAATTACTGTATCAAAAATATTTAAATATACCTAATACTTATTTTCCTTTTCTTTCTCTTCCCATAAAAGCTGTATATATTCAAGGCACACAACATAATGATAGATACACATGTCTAGTGTGATGGTGGCTGCAGTCAAGTTGTGTCCCTCTCCATCTACAGTTAACTTCATGCCAGGTGAGAGCACCTGAAATATACCGTCCAGCATGGGACACATGAACTACAGTCATCAGCCTGTATGTTAGCTTTCTAGACTTATTTGTCTCACATAACTGCCACTTTGTCTACTTTCAGCTATTTTTTTTTTCTGCATTACTGGAAATTGAGTCTAGGGCTATTGCCCTGAGCCACACTCCCCAGCCATTGTTATATTTTATTTTACATCAGAGTTTTGCTAAATGGCTAAGTTGCCTAGGTAGGGCTCCAACTTGCTATCCTCCTGCCTCAGCCTCCCAGGTTGCTGTGATTACAGGTGTGTGCTACTGTGCTCAGCTATAACAAATAATCTTGATATAAGGGATATATGTTTAAATGCACGTATGCGTATCTGTGTGTAACCAAATTGCTTTCTAGAAGGATAATTTAAACAAACACACTCAATCCTATTACCCTAAATTTTGCATATTACATTAAATGACTTCACTCACAACCACAAGGATAAGCTTTACTTACCATATGAACTCTGATTTTTAAGTGACAAATAGGTGAAATATTTTTCAAGTGCATTGTGAATCCAAAATACACCTGGGGGTTGAGTGGGTCTGTGTTATTGGCTTGCAGGAGCAGCCTTATCTGGTGGGGAGTGGTGCTGTATCAGGAACCCTGGCCTGTCACCCACAGAGGTACAGGATCTGATGGTCAGATGGCGCACAGCACCCTAAAGACGAGAACAGAGCAAACTCGTCTCATCTACAGTCATTCCCAGCCTGATGAAACTTACATGTGATGTCACTTTAAGGAACACAGAAATTTCTCCTGCATCCACATGCAGATAATCACATAGGTATGAAGTTTATCCACAGGAAGCCAAAGTAGTACCTTTGGAGACCAGAAGTTCTGGAACTCTAAGGAAATCCTGTTAAAAAATGCTAAATTAGCTAGGATATGTGATCTAGGATCTATCTGGATCTAGGGTGTGTGGATGTAGGTTAAGGGTGTGATAAATGGCTTAGTCCACTGGTTGGTTGGCATTGTTCTGGGTGTGGGTAATGGTGGACCCAGGATGTGGGTGGCACCAATCATTAGGCTTATAGTTTAGATGGAATATAAGGGGCAAAGAAGGAAAGCAGGCTTGCTGCTTCCTGCGTGCCATGCCGTGGACTGTTTCTCCAGGCTCTCTGCCTGCCATCCTGCCTTGGAGCTGGCTGACCTTGGGCTGAACCTCTACAAACTGTGAGCCAAAATAATCCTTTCCACCTTTAACTTGCAGGGGTTCCACATTTTGTCACAGCAACAAGAAAGTAATTAAGACAGGTATTTATATCTATATCTCATTAATGCCATATTAACATATACTCAGTTATAATTACAGGGGCATATACATATATATGTCAGGGAACTTTTCATTTATGTACTATAAATTACATTAGTAAATATTTATCAATATATAATAATACATTCATAAATAATGATATAATTACAGGTATATTTTACCTATTACATATAATTTATATTATACTGTATATATACACATATGTGCTTGCATATGCGTACATGTCTGCATTAGTCAGCTTTTCCATTGCTGTCACAAATTCTCAGTAGCTGAGATGCATTAAAGAGCATAAATGCTCCTCTGAGTTTACCGGCATCACCACAATGGTGAGAACTAGCAGCTCACATTTTCTGCTCACTTTGTGCTGGATGCTATGCCCTGTGTGCACATACCCTCTCCCACTTGATTGTCACAGCAGTTTGGTGGGGTGCATGTCCCTCCACTTCACGGGGTGGGGGTGACAGGGATTTTGAGAGCTTAAAATACTTCTCAAGGCTCACAGTGAGGGAACGGGGGAGCCGTGAGTGGAGATGAGGGGCACTCAGAGTGCAGGAAAAGTGGGGTGATTCTGTGTTCAGTTCCTGGGGCATTTGGAAGTTGCAGACTGAGTGTGACTGACTGCTGTGCAGGCGCTGGGACTTGTCCCTCTGGGAGGTTTCATTAATGTCTGGGAGACTTGAGTGGCCTGCAGCTGAAGCTTAGAGAAGAGGGGAGTGCATTGTATCACAAGGATCCCAGAAATAAGATATCATGGTGGAGGACGTGGATCTGTGGAACTTCTAAAAATTAAAAAAAAAAAAGTATAATGATATAACTTCTAAAAATTCTAAAAGTGCAAGATTCCAGGGGCTCAATCATGAGACAAGGATGCTCTTTATCCCGGTGAGAACGCCTCTCCACCGTCTCTCAGGCCCTCCCAGCCAGTGGCACACTACTCTCTGCGATGCTGAAGGAGCATTGTGGTGGGCTGGGAGGTGGAGCGCCAGGGTAGGGTTCTCATCAGTGCAACCACTCTAGGCAGAGGCGCTAGGCCCAGTGTCTGTTCTGGCAGAGGAAAGGCCTCCTACCGCCTGGCCACCGGGACATTTCAGGATGTAAAGGCAGGGGCTCTACTGCTGAAGGTCTGTGCCCCACTGTCCTCCAGTTTAACCTGGGCCCCTGGAGTTCCTGGGACTTACATTTTCTACCAGTAATCCAGCAAGACAATATTGAAATGTTTTCAGAGATTTGTGTCCAGGAATATGGATTTTTAGTTCAAATATTAATCAAAGGTCAATCGCAGGATAAAATGGAATAAAATATGCCATGATAAGCTAGGAAGCAATAATAACATATTATGGCAAAATCTATGGTAGACTGTTTATGAGCAAATTTTATAGCCTCAAACACCTGTGTTTTTAAAAAAGAAGAGCTAAAAATAAACTTATGAATCTTAAAAATTTGAAAAACAACAAGGTAAGATAAAGTAGAAGGAAGCATTGACATGATAATAAAAATGAATGGATCATGAAATAAAGTGGAGGAATGGAGTCTGGGTGTGGTTGGTTGAAGGTTTTGCCCTCTGCATGCTGGAGTGCCCTGTGGGGTCCTGCCAAAAGGTTCAAATCCAGACACGGAGGAGTACGAAGAAGGGACTCACCTCAGTCAGGCACACGGTCCATTTCTGAACAGATTCCTTCCAAAATCCAAGTTGAAATTATGTTGCCATTGTGACAATATTAAGCATAGGGCCTTGAAGAAGTCAGGAGGCCAGGCTCTGCCCTCGGATGGATTAATGCTGTTATCACGGAAAGGGGTCCGCTCGCTCAGCAGTGGGTTCCTGAACAAAGATGGGCATGGCTCCATTTTCTGCCCGTCACCCACATGCTTGCCCTTCCGCCGTGCTATCATGTGGCAAGAAGGCTCTTGCCATTTTCAGCCCCTCTCCTTGATCTCGGACTCCTTAGCTTCCAGATCTGTGAGCCAAAAAGATTCTTACCAATTACAAATTACCCAGTCTTCATTATTCTAGACCAAGGCATGAGGCTTCCATCAACGTCTGAGCCTGTTGCCCTGCCGAGCTTGACAGTGACGATGGTAATAATGATACTGACCATAACTGCTGTATTTGCTGAGCGCTTACTAGGCGTCAGCAGCCTCGGTGTACTAGTTTATTAGTTCTCGCGGCATCTGTGGGAGGTAGATATACTTTCTACCATCTTTAACACCAGACAATGAGGGTTAGTTAAGTTGCATCTACTAACAGTTATTTAGTGAGTGTTTACTTTGGGCCAGGCAGGTTTCTCAGTGCTAAGCATAGAGTAACGAGCAAAAAACAGCTTAAACTCCCTGCCTGCGTGGACTTTCACTGCAGCAGCAGCTGCCCAGAGTTGCCTGCAGCGTGACTTTGAGGTTGGCCCATGCTCCAATCACATTCATTCTGCCTCCATTCGTGTGGGAGGCAGCGGAAGGAAGAGTCAGTCCTGTCACCCACACTCCGGACGCGGCCTCCTGATGCCCTCTGTATCTGTCCACTGGGGGCTGACTCCTCCGGGGGGTTCCGCTGCAGCGCAGCTCAGTGCCTGACGCGCGGAAGAGCTCAGCGGCTGCCAGCTGCCTGCACGCACAGGCTAAACCTCTGTCCTGATGTCCCTCGACTCTTTTAACGCCCTGCCTGAGCAGCAGCCCGGCACCCGTGTGCAGTGAAACATTTACAGCTTTACCCCGGAAGAAGTCCGGCTTGGTTTTGGGAAGTTATCGCTGAGCCTCTGGAACGTCACGCCTGATAGGAGTGTCTTTGCTTCCCCGGGGGTTCGGGTCATGCTGGAGAGTCCAACAACACGAGATAGGGAGGGGCTGGCCACACGCCAGTCTCGGGGGGCGGGGGGAAGAAGGGCGGTGCGACGTAGGCTTGGGACGCTGGGTTGCACATTATCAGTCAACATCCAGAGGAATGGAGACTGAGATCAACCAGCCGGGCAACCATGTCTGCAGGAGGGAGCCCCGGTAAAACCTCTGTACACGGGAGCTTGGGCGAGTCCCCTGTTGATGATGTTGTCACACATGATTGCTGGGAGAAACGCTGTGTCCCGCTCTACAGGGAGCGCTGGCTGGCAACTTTGGACTCTGCCCTACATGCTTCTCCCCCTGGCTAAATAACCTGCGTCCTTCCCCATGATAAACCCGCACTGTAAGAGTTTCCAGGGAACGCTCTGTGTCTTTCTGATAAATAGGCAGACATGAGCACGGCTTTGGGAACCCAGCCAATTTGTCGCGGGAGTCACAAGTCTTGCAGACGGCTCCCTCAAACTTTGCAGTTGTCTACCTTCAAGCCCCCAAAGCAATCCTTTCCAGGACTCATTTAGAAAGAACTGAGATTGAGAAGGACTGTCCATAATCCCTACAAGAGTCTCACTAAACACAGAAGTAGGAGGGGTAAGTGAGACAAGTGTAAAATAATAAAACTCCTGGCTCCGTGCTGGGCTCAAAGACTCATGAGCCACAAAGCCCTGGTGGTGGCCAAGGCGGAGGAGAAACAGCAGGGCGGGAGAGCGGCTCTGAAGCCATCACTCTGCGGGGGCAGAGTCAAAGGCTCCTCTTTCTCTCACCTCTCAGGAGGAGAGTCACTTCCTTCACAGCCTCAGAACAGTTTCCTTTCCTATTTGATTATTTATTTACATTCTCCACTATTCTAAGGGATTTGAAGTCACTTTAATATATGCATGCACACTCCAGTTTCTTTGCTTTCTTTAAAAAAAAATAGACAAGGCAACAGGAAGTGGAAGAGGAAAGGGAGAGGCCAGTAAACAGGAGAAAATACAAGGAGTTGGGTTAAGATTAATATCCAAAATGCAGGCCATAAAACTCCTCTGCATGGATTCATTATATTGCTGAAAACTTCCATGCCCTTATGTATTTGTTTGCCTGTTTATTTACTTCCTTCTGTACTCGTTTCCGGCCTACTAAATCTGTCTGTGGCATTTGTAGCACTAAGAGCCTTCTCTAATGGCTGCTGTCAGTTTCCCCTGCATTCCTAATGGTTGCTGTTCTACACTGTGATACTGCGTAATTCATTGCCAAAGGTTCGTGACTGTTAGGTCTTCATTATGAGCTGTACTTTCTATCTATGGAAAATAACCTTTTCTCTACTTAATGCATGTTGCCTTGGATTCTACTTCGATACCAAAATGACCACCCCTGAGTTATATTCATTTGTGGACAGGCACTGTAACCCTGAGTAACATTTAATTCCAACGTTCCCGTCTCATTTGGTTTTGGTGGTGTCTTCTAAATGCAGCATGCATTCTATTTTATTTTTCGACCCAGGCTGAGAGGTTTTGATTTTGAGAGGAGTGTTTAAAACAGTCGCATTTTTAACAGAACCGATTCTTGGTATTTTCTCGCACCCACGTTAACATCTTTCCAGTGGGATTCTGGATGCGCTCCACCCATCTCCCCAGGTCTCCACCATTTCCCTCAAATGAATGTTCTCATCTTCCTCCCTGCCAGAGATTGCATTACTAGCACCCGAACTGTTGTGTATTTATGAGGGAAGGGGTGGGGGTGGGGGTGGGGCACTGCTTTTCCAGGGAGCATCTTTTCAGGGAAGTGTGTTAGGCAGATTCTGGGCATAGACTGCTGCATTGTTGGGTTTGTGGGTTTGGGGTCCTTCGAGGGCCGGAATAATGTGAGTGGTTTTGCTTGGGAAGTGAAATTTCTTTGATGTAGCGGTTTGGCCGTTTCTTTTCTTTTCCTTTCTTTTTTTCCCCACCCAGTACTGGGGGTTGAACCCAGGGAACACTGAGCTACATCTCTAGCCTTTTTTAAAAAAAAAAAATTATTTTGAGACAGGCTGTCTGTTGTCTCGGCTGACCTCAAACTCACAATCTTCCTCCCTTAGCCTCCCCAGGAAGTGGAATTATGGTGTGTGCGATCTTCTTCCCTCTCTCCCGTCTTTCCTTCTTTCCTTCCTTTCTTTCTTTCTTTTTTTTATTTTCTTCCTTTTTTTTATTTTCTTCCTCTCTCTCTTTTTCTTTCTTCTTTCCTTTCTTCCCTCTCTCTTTCTTTACCATTTAAAGAAAATTCCTGTTTCCCAGGGTTTTCGGAAGTGCTTTGGAGTGGTTCTGCACTCCGTCATGTCTGGGGCTAGGCGGCCCCAGCCCATGTCACTCTGCAGTCTCTCTTTCTTGTTTTAGGAGATACAGTATCTCCCTGAACATTAACCACTTTTTTCAGTGTGAGGTCTCCGCTGTAGTGAGAGGTCAAGGGCTGCCATTTCTGGAAGTTCTGGTTTTGGTGAGGAGGCGCTGTTGAGAAAGAATCACCTCTGCAGCTTGCAGGATCTTTTTGAGTACAGATTATTATTTTTAGAGGGTGGCTTTTGTCTAATTCCCATATGATTCAGTCTGCTGAGGCCTAGGTAGCCCCGGCCCATGTCACCTCATTATCTACCTTTTATCTATTTCCCTACTTTTCACTGCACAGACATTCATCTAGCTACAGAATTTTGCCAAGGAGACATTCAACTCATCGTCGACCACACGCAGGTCAGAAAAGAGCCCCCACTGGAGAGAAAGGTCACACATCAGTTTGCTGAGCCCGTCTCTGCTACTGGAACTGTGTTCATCCCGGACCACAAGACATCTCCTGGCACCCTGTCAGAGTCTTCACGAGTGATGGTGGGCCCTGAGTCTAGAAGAAAAGAGATCTAACTACCGAATCATTTCCTCCATTATTGGCAAATGCACGAATAACTTAAGATAATAGGCAGGTAGATTTTTCTTCAAAGTGGCCTCTTTCTCCTGTTATAAAAAGTCTCTGTGGTCAAATCTAACTAGCTCTAAGAAAAAGGTTTATCAGGGAATGTTGCAAGACAAAGATCCTCGAGATGGGGGTCTTAGTCCTGGACCTCTAGACGCCCTGCAGCGAGGTGCACTTGGACCAGGACCTCCGAAGATACATTCTCGCTGTGTTCTAGTGATGAGACTTCAGCAGAGCAACCAGCTTGCTATTACTAAGGATATACTGTCAGTGCACATTGATAGCACCTTGCTCATAGGGGGATGAGACTTTTGGGCCTTGGTGTCATAAACTCCGAGGTCAGAGACTGTTTATTATCGACACACACCTCTGGAGAAACCGGGAGCCTGCAGGAAGAAGACAGCTGTAGGTCCGCGTGGCTGAGTGGGGTCAGGGCAGGCACCTGCCCAGGGTTGTTGGAACAGCTTGTGGTCTCAGGTATGTCAATGGGAAATGTTTCCGAGAGACAGCCACGAGGCTCGTTTTCAGAGAGCCAATACAAATTCCTAAGGCCCTGTAAAATTTGGTTAGTGAGAGGAATATCTTTGATAGTTCACACTCAGCCTTGAGAGTCTATGAATCTGATCTATCTAGTGTAGGTTTTCAAATACTTACTGATACATTTAATTTATTTATTATTTATTTTTTGGGTGGTACTGGGGATTGAATGACAGGCCCTTCACACTGAGCTACATTTCCAACCCATTTTCAATGTTTTATTTTGAGACAGCATCTCAATAAGTTGCTAAGTTGCGTGGGCTGGGCTTGAACTTGTGATCCTCCTGCCTCAGCCTCACAAAGTGTTGGGATTCCAGGCCTGTGCCACCAGCCTCATTAGAGTTCTTTTTTTTAATGACATTTTATTCTAAAATAATTTTAGCTGGCAGAAAAGTTGTAATACCAAGAGTTCCAACATAAACGTGGAAGAAGGCTAATGAGCCTTGTTCAACATGTAGAGCCTGGAATGTGTCACCTCATGTGGCAAAGGTACTTTGCAGCTACGTCCCGGAGGTGGGGAGATTATTCTGATTTTTCCTGAAGAGCCCCATGTGAGAGGGCGCTAGGAGAGTAGATGGGATATCTGATGTTACGCTGCTGTCTTTGGAGATAGATGTGTGCCACAAGCCAAGAATGTGGGCAGCCCAAATAAACCAGAAAAGAAACAGAAGCATACTGTTTAATGTGCACAGAACTTCAGATTGGGAAGATGAAAAAGTTCTGGGGATGGATGGTGGTGATGGTTGCACAATATCTTAAATAAACTAAATGCCACTGTACTGTACACCTAAAGATGGTTAAAATGGTAAATTTTGTGTTATGTATATTTTACCACAATTTTTGACAAGGCAAAGAAGCAGAGTCTCCCCCAGGCCCTCCAGAAGGAGAACAGCACACCTAAATCTTGATTTTTAGCTCAGGGACCTCCAAAATTGTAAAAGAATACATTTGTATCACTGGTCACAAATTTATGATAGTTTGTTACAGTACAAAGAGGAAAATAATACAATCTTCTTCATTTGGCTTTCTCTAATATTACAGTCTTACATGCCCATGGCACAGCTATTAAAACTAAGGAATAACTTTGGTACAATACTATTAAGTCAACTTCAACTTTGTTTGGATTTCCCTATTTTCCCACTCATGTTCTTTTTCTCTTCCATCTTCCAAAGACACCGCACAGCACTTAGTCGCTAGGTTTTCTCAGCCTGCCCCAGTCTGGAGAGGTTTTTCAGACTTTTGTTTTCACGCCCTTGGGCCTTTCCAAGAGTGCTGCTCAGGTATTTTGTAGAGTACATGTTAGTACAGACTGGTCTGGTGTTTTCTCATGATTAGCATGAAATTAGGACTTGGAAGCAAATACCATATAGGCGATGTGCTCTTCCTATCACATCAAGCCACAGCTTCATGTAATACACATTTGCTTTATGATCAGTGGTATTAACTTTGGCTATACTGATCTCTGCAAGTCTCTCCAATGTAGACAGACCATTTCCCCCTTCTCTAGTCTATTCTTCACAACTGCTGCAGTCTTGTTTGACAACCTTCGTTAGTGAAGGATGCGAGGACTTGAAGACTCAACAAATCTGATTGTGGAGTCACACATGTTATCTCTTAGTTTTAAAAGGTAGAAGAGAATTCTCTCATCTCTACGATCTTCTGGCTTTCATCCGTAAAATTGGAAGTGTCCTGATGATTTAATGAGACAGTATGCCTACTCACCCAGCTAGTATTTCTCAAGCACCCACAATGTGGTAGGAGTCATGTCAAGCGAAAGGGACGCTGGTTCAGCAATTGTCACCATGTCAGTGATGAACAAATGCTACAACTTTGCCCATGCAGAGTCGCACTCTGACAGGAACGCTGAATTATTGAATAAGAAGTCACAGGAAAGCGTTATGCACCTTTGAGCTGGGAGAATACAAAGTGCTGTGAGAATGCATAAGATGAGAGTCTTGCAGCTATTAGGGAAGTCACTTAGCTCAGTGCTGGGTAGACATATGCCCTCGAGGGTGGATGGATGGATGGAGGGACGTTTCCTTTCCCTTTCCCACGGCTGAATCTTTCTGTGATTTTAAACTAACTCACAGGGTCCGATAACAACCAACAAGGTGTTTTTCCTTTGTCCCTGTAGGACCAAGCAGAGCCTTTCAAGTGCTAAGGTACAGGCAGACTCAGGAGCAGGAACGCCCCGCACGCTTCCCTTCCTACGCACACGTGAGCCTGCTGCCTTGGAGGAGAGCTGTGGGGAAATGCCCCTTCAGTACATTGAACTCTTGGCCTCACGCTGATTTCCCGAGATGAAATCCACCCCAAAGCAGCTGAGTTTTCAGCGCGTTGGAAAGTTCCCGAACATGGCACGAGGGCATTTTGCCTGTGTGTCTTCCAGATCCTTTTACCTCTGAAGAGAGATGAAGCCTTTCAAGGGACTGTTGAGCTACGTATGTGCAAGAGTTGAAAGTAGACCAGATTTAAACAGTGATTTAAAAGAAGTTAGATGTTGAACATTTTTTCATATATTTGCTGGCCATTTGTATTTCTTCCACTGTGAAGAAAAAATTAAAAGTGAATCCTTGTACCTCCATCAGTAATCATCAACATTTGCCCACATTTGTTTGATGCATCCTCCTTCCTTTTTAAATTTTTTTTTTTTTAGCTAAAATCTTTTGAAATAATTCCCAAACACTACATCACTTCACTTTTTGTTTGCCTTGGCATGTAGCTCTAAGATACACATACCTTTTCTTACGTAATGACAAGCCCTTGGCAAGGCTGGTGAAAATCAGCAGGAATTTGTTAGTTTCATCGACTAAGACTGAGGTATCTAAGAAGTCCAGGGAGCTGTTACAGAGTTTAGCCCAGTGCTGGCCTCCACCTGGTGGGTGGGCTGGGATCTTCTAGCTCATCTTCTGTTTATGGACAGTCACTCTTCAAATCCGGACAGTGCCTCAGTATCCCCTGCAACTTAGAGAAAGAAGAGTCATTCTGCACTTGTGGCCAAGGCGAAGGCTTCTGGAGAGGTACAGTGTATTTTGAGTCCATAAGAAAGACGGAGGGCTCAGAACAGAGTCATTTCTGTAAGGCGGATGGACTGGAGGCTCAGACGAAGACTCTGGGATTGTTCTCATCGCTACAGGACTCTGTTCTTTGTCATGGGCCGACCAAAATGTAGTTGGTCTAAACAGGTATAATGCAGCTCAGTTAACAGAAAATTGAGTCAAGGTATTGTGATGGAACACAAACCTGCTAATTACATTGCTTTCTGAGCATCCCCGTGTGTTCTAGGTATGAGGCCAACCAAATAAAACGGCCGATGAGAACTTTGGTGGGCTACCCACTGTCATTAAAGTTTTTGACCTCTGGGTA
This sequence comes from Hystrix cristata, assembly GCA_004026905.1. Taxonomy (NCBI): domain Eukaryota; kingdom Metazoa; phylum Chordata; class Mammalia; order Rodentia; family Hystricidae; genus Hystrix; species Hystrix cristata. The sequence goes on along the minus strand of PVJO010008948.1, from coordinate 50,433 downwards.
AATATGGGAAAAGCTGATGTCTACATTTCCCTTTTCACCCAAACTGTTGGACTGAATGTGGGTTTTAAACTTTATGGACTCTGATGGGTGATAAAATGGAAGAGAACTACAGACTGAAGCCAGCCATACCGCAGTCGGTGCAGTTTGCCTCTGTACATGTTGCTCCACCATTGCAATTCGATGATGCACCCCAATTCCATGGTCAAAAGGAGTTAGGAAACAACTAGTCTGGGTGGCCTCACTAGTTCTCAGTGGACTCCTTTCACAGAAAAGCTGAGATATGAGGACTCACGTCCTTTTCTTTGCTGTGGGTCTGCACTTTGTGGATTTGGCTGGGCTGTGATGGTCAGACCTGTCTCTTACCAGCACTGCCTCATCCCAGAGCAAGCACGCGGTTGGATTCTAACTCAAGCCCCACACACTGGGGAACCTGAGCTCCTCAATTCTGAGTGGGAGGGGAGGTGTGATTGAACCTGTGGGCTTCTCAGGGAGCAGGACCCATGACCAGTCCTCCCATTTAGCTAACAGCTGAGATAGCCTGTTAAACAACACCCAGAGTGCTTAGTGTCTGGGGCAAACAGGAAAATTATGGCTTTTGTATATAGACGCTGGTAGCTTCTGCTGTTATTTACCTTAACAAAACAACACAATTAGTACAAACTGCCAAAGGCTCCTGGTTATATTTAGCTAACAGATTCCATTTAAGAAGCAAGTAGCTAATGATCTGAAGCACAGACTGTTATCACAGCAGCCCTAATAAACTGGAAATCACAAGGAGAGTAAGCAACGAGCCTTTGTTCAGTGGGGCAGTGACTGGACCCAGAAACGCACCAACAGGGCATCCTCAGCTGCTTTACAGAGAGGTGGCCTGCAATCAGAAGGACATGTGACACTCTGTCATACGTATGTTTAACCCATCCATTTAAAAGTTCAGATCGTCCATGTGGGCTCTCCTAAATCCAGGCTGAAAAAATTTCAGAGAAGGATCGTGGCAATCACTGGTAAAGAAAGGACTGGCCCACCGTGCAATGCTCAGATGACAAGGAGATAGTGCTGGGGGAAGTAAGTCTTAAGAAGCAGGAGCTGAAGGAGTGGCTGGGCACACTGGCCCATCCCGCCGCAGTGGACCACAGATTAGTTGAATGTAGCAATGGTCAGCCCTCAGGAAGACATGGGCTTAGCAGGCCACCAGGACCAGAAGGCTTTCGATACAAGAGAAAGAGCGAAGCTGCCGTGGAGCCCTTTGTAGCTCCCTGGCTGCTCTGGACCCAGCCGTGTCATCTGCAGCAGGGACAACCACAGCTCTCAGCAGAGGAGAGGCCTTCATCACGGGGCCTGGCTGAGCCTTTAATGACAAGCTTGCTGGCTTCTTGGGCACCGAGCTTTCTCCTGCCCGTCCGTTGGTGTCTTTTCAGCGCTTGCTCTATATCTAGATTGTTGGTAGAATGTTCATTGACTGGAGGAAACTTGTGATCTCATTTTTCCCACAATGTTTTGTTTTGTGTCGGTGGCCAGACTCCTAGTTCCCTTACTGGGGTTGTCAGCCACACTCCCTGCCACACGGAGGAGTCAGGAGTAAACAAGGAGTCGGTGTGGAAAACACCCTTCCTTTGAGTAATTGCTTAAAAATTTTTTCCAATTTATTGTTTTTCAGCCTGTTCAGATTTCTACTTACTGTGTCAATTTTTGTACACATTGGTCTTAGGGGAAATTATCCTTTCCACTTGAGTTTTTCAACGGCATTATTTCACAAGTGCAGAGTATTCACTTACAAATTAAAACAGTATCTTGTATTGCCTGGCTATATCTCCCTTCCTCTTTCTAATTTTGTTGATTTATACCTTCTGTCTTTTGCCTTGATTAGTTTCAGATTGACTATGTCTCTTTTATTAGTATTTCCATTAGTATTTCCAGAGAATCAGGTTTTAGATTTATTAATTTTACTGTTTCTCTATGTCTACTTTTGCTGGTGTTATTTTCCATTTTTTTCTTATGCTTTTTTTTTTTGTGTGTGTGTGTGTGCCAGGGATCGAACTCAGGGCCTTGAGCACATTAGGCAAGCACTCTAACCACTGAGCTAAATCCCCAACCCCTTCTTAAGATTTTTAAGTAGAACATCTATCACTATCATTTTTGCTTCTATATTTTTATATTGTGGAATCATTTAATGCTCCAATTTAATAGATGACATCTCTCATGTCAGGATCCTAACAGTGTTACTGTTTTAAACATTATTTTAATTATCTTTTAACTTTACAGTTACTGTTTGTCTGAGTCCATTTTCTATTACTATAACAGAACACCTGGGACTGGGTAACTTATAAGAATAGAGGTTTATTTAGTTCACATCTCTGGAGGCTGGAAAGTCAAAGAGGATGGCTCCAGCATCTGCTCCATGTATGGTGGGGGTTTCTTGCTGCACACAACATGGCAGAGGGCTTGGTGAGGCAGGATAAGTGTCCCAGCTCGGGTCTCGCTTGCTCTTGTTATAAAGTCATAGTGCTACCATGGGGACCCATCGTGAGAGTTAAAAGTATGGCTTTTTGTAAGGTCAGGTGGGTTAGAATCCCAGTTCTTATGCTAACCAACAGGTAGCCTTTAAGATGCACGGGGAAAACTGGCTAGAGAATCAGGAAGGATTTCATTTAAACTGCTGTATATGTAGTCCTAGCACAGTCCCTGTGGGCATGCTTGGGGGGTTGCTGCATATTTGAGGTGTTGGGGATCACTGCTTGCAAGCACCAATCTCAACAGGGATACTGCGGCTAAAGATCCTGCAGGGTTGTGTTCCCATCTTCACGGCAGCCGTTTCCCCTCTGTGTTTTGTATACATTGAATGCTTTCATCCATGTTCACAACCCTCCCTGCCCATGAAGTTCCTTCTGTCTACACAGAGTATAAATTATTTATCCCATAAACCACCTTACAACTTCTTACCTTCTTTTTCTTTCTTCTACCTGTCTTTTGTTGGATGTAACATGTCTTTTATTTCTTCTATTAATAAAGAGTGAACCATAAATATTCTCATGTTTAATATTAAAGTGATTATTTGAAGACATCAATGAGAATGCTTACATAATCATCCAGGTGTGGCGAAACGCAATAATTTTAAATTTCTTCTCATTGATTA
>PVJO010008948.1:0-47203 GCA_004026905.1 Hystrix cristata | reverse complement strand
CCCTTCTGTCTTTCTAGTCCTCCTCTGCTTTGTATACTATCTTCCTTTTATATAATATCTATTACACCTCTTTGTCCTTATTTACAGTTATGGTTTCTCATATCAGAGAAACAATTTGATGTGTACTCATGAGTGTCTGATTTATTTCACTTGTTTTTCTATTATTTCTTCTATAACTCTTCTCCTCCCGATTTCCTTATTAATTTAGCCAGTGATTTAAATTGTTCAGTATTTTCTGGCATGGTATTTTTTGTTTGAAGAATAGCATAGTCATACTTGGCAAAAACTCTTATCCCCTACTTAGGTTCATCTTGATTTTGTTCTCTATTGGGTAGTTTCTTTACCTGCTTATCAAAATAGTCTCCCAAGCACCATTGCTCTGACTCAGCCTTAGCCTGTGGGGCAATTGGATGCCATACTTCTGAGGTTTTATGTGGAATCTTGCCTTTCTCCAGGCTTTAATGATCAACACTAGCACGACCAAGCCACGCTGTCATCAGGTCACATCTTTGTCCCTTCACATTTCTGGAAATTAAATTAGGCCAGTTATAAAGTTTTGTTTTCCTTCTATGATGGATAATTTGATGTGTCCTCTTGACTTGGCCAGTGGGCTACCAATGTCTGGTTAAACATTACGTCTAGGCATGTCTTTGAGGTTGTTTCTAGAAGAGATCAGCATTGGAATTGGATGACTGAGTCAAGCAGGTGGCCCTTGACAGATGGAGGTCATCAGGGGAAGAGAACAAAGAGGCAGAGGAAGGTCAGCGATCATGGGACGTGTCAGCATCTGGAGATGTGAGCCTCTTCTTTATAATAAATACAGCCTATGTGCCTGCATATCCTCTATCTTCTATCTATCTATCTATCTATCTATCTATCTATCTATCTATCTATCATCACCCATCTAGCCTCTATCTAAGGGCTAGATGCCCTCCCTGAGTGTGCTCTCCAGGTCCTGGTTTTGTTAACAAAAAACTTCCCTGCATAGCGCAGGCAACATTTTTCCTATGTTTTTTCACCGCCGAGGAGATCCTTGGTTTGGGGCTCTGGATCTTTCCATTAAGGAATCTAACTTCAGATAACGGGCAGATACTCTGGAATTGAGACACTAATTTGAAGCGGGAACATGCAGGGAATGTGCCTTGTGCTTCCCTGCCGCGGGGGAGGCCATTGGGACTCTGCCGCCTGGTCAAGCCCTCTCCTGAGCCAGTGGCTCTCCAGCGCTGCAGGGCGCCTGCCTCCTGGGGCGCTCAGCGGGCACACAAAGGCCTGTGCCTGTCCCGTGTTAGTGTGCGGGTGCCTCTGTGTTATTCCCATCGCCCTGCTGGTTGTGAGGCACCCCAAGTCCAGAGTCATTTCCCTCCCAGAAGAATGCTCTTCTCTCTTGCCAGCTCCCTGATGGGCTCTGCCTTTCCCAAGCGCCGCCATGACCTGCGTCTAAGCTCTCTGAGCTCCTGGTTTTTCCTTGCCCCAAGCATACCAAACAGTTTGTTTGACTTTCTGATTTGCCTGCATCAGAGAACTTCCTTGTTTTTATGTTTTTCCAGATGCGAATGGCCAACCTTGTTATTGTGTTTTCTTTGTCTAGGTAAAGCTGCTTTCTGCTCTCTCGTTCCATCTTTTTCATGTTCCTGGCAGGGTTCCTGGACAGCACCATGGCATTGTGGCGACTTTGCTGCCCTTATCGAAAGTATTTTCTTTCTGTTTTGCAGTCTTTGTTTCCTTTAAGCTCTGTACCAATGATGTCATCTTTAACTTTCCACCTGTACCCTCACCGGATAGTATTCTCATACTAACAGCTAGAAGGACCCTTTCAAAAGTCAGTTGTCTTGGGTAGCCACAGGGGTTTGTTCTAGAACTTCCTGTGAATACCAAGGTCTGTGATGCTAGAGTCCATTATACAAAGTGCATAGCATGCTACCCAACCTGCACACATCCTCCTATGTATGTTCCGTCTCCCCCGAATGACTTATAACATGTAATGTTATCATGTTACTATGTAAATAGTTACACTGTGTTGTTTATGGAATAACGGCAAAAAGTCTGTTGACCTTCTGCAGAGATATAATTTCTTCCTGAGTGTTTGTTTGTTTGTTTATTTATTTTTGAGAAAACCTTCCTAAATTGCCCAGGATGGCCTTGAACTTACAATTATTCTGTCTCGGCCTCCTGAGTAGCTGGGATGACAGGTTTGTGTTATCACGCCTGGCTCCTGAATATTTTTGAACTGGGGTTGGTTGAATCCCCGGATGAGGAATCTGTTGACATGGAAGACTGACAACATGTCTGCTTAAGCCCTCTGTGACTGCCCATGAGAAGCCCCAACTTTGTCCGTGACATGGAAAAATTCTGACTTTCTTGACACTGTCCTTATCCCTCACGTTTCCCCACCTTGGTATAGCGAGTACTTCGATGTGCTACCCAGATTTCCCTTCAGGCCTGAAAGGATTGTTTTCTAAGGCTGTCATTGCCAAGTAGAAATTACCCGCTGAGGGAGAAAGCTGCTTTCCCCAAGGTGGGGCTTTTCCTGGAGCAAACTGCATCTCATGACTGGTGGATGGCTGGGCAAAGAGCCGGCAGCCTTGCTTCAGGGCAGGACCTTTTACGCTGGCTTGAGCGCTTCCTGAAGTCTAGCTGAGTCTTCTGTTGAGACAACGTCATGTCCTAACTTCTTTTATTCAATCTTCTTTCTTCCCCCTCCCTTTTTATAAATTTTGACTTTAAGAGTTCTCCTTAAACAAACTTCAGGTACGTTAATTTCATTCCCAGAGTCTGCTCCCCTGGCATCCCAATCTGTGTCACTCAGTCACCTCCCTCAAGTCCTCGGCCCCCTCGCCTGGTGGGAGAAACGTTCAGCCTGACAGCATCTAGGGCCTTTATATAGGTTCCATCTTCTGCCCCCGGGTGCTTCCCTTTTGTGTATCAGGATGGCTGGTCTCTACACTTTAAGTCTCTGGTCAGATGTCTCCTCACCAAGCAAGACTTCATGGTCTCCCTATTAAAATAGAAACCTTGACTTATTACCTTGATTTATTTACTCCACTTCTTAAGACCATCTGATGAGGACATTTTCTATTTTGTTATGTCTTGCCCTCCTGGTGCATATGTTTATTACTCTTTCCCCAGTGTCTGGCTGGAGTAAAAACAGAATAAAAAACTGCAGAAACAGTTGAACGATAAGTGAATTTGGTTTGCCTTCCTGCTGTAAATCTCCGAGTACCTCCTCTTTCCCTGCTTCCTCCTCTTCGGGATCTCCCGGGGCAAGCACATAGCACGTGGTACAGTATGTTCTTGAAGAGCTGATTTGGTTGGAGAGGAAATGTTGGATAGGATTCTTGGAAGAATGCCTGGACATAGCCCGTTTTCCCAAGAGAAAGGAGAACATTCTTCTGGCTTGTTTCTTTTTTTTTTTTTTTCCTTTTAACTTTTTCTTTGTTACTTTTGAGCTGTCCTATTTTGAAGCACTAGACACTGATCTGTGGGCCTGCACCCTTTCGCCCTTAACTCCCTGCTGTTTGTCATGCGTGAGTTACTAGGTGAGGCACTGAGTTGTTGCTGGTGGAGATCAGCAGCCCCGGGCTTGGCCCGAGTCTGCACACTCTCGTTTCAGAGGACCAGTTAGTTACTGTTCTATCTCCCTCATTCACAGGGTCTCTGAATTCATGTGTATTTCTGTAATGCTGTGAAATCCTCCTTCATAGAAAAATGAACACAGAGCCCTTGTGAAATACTATTTCAACTAAGAACAATGAAAAGGGTAAGTCCCAAAAGGGTATTCAGATTGTGCATAACGAGTTTGTGTGCTTGCTTCCCCACATGGGAATTTGAGACCTAAACTTTGCCTTTCCACTGTGGATGGGTTTGAGGGGAGCTATTCCATCATACACCTCGTATCTGGAAGATCTTGATTGCGAAGGGCTGTTTGTAGACCCCAGCAGAGGTGCCCAGGTAAATGAGCAGTAACTGATTCAATTAACTGATAAAAATCGATTTGCACAGATCCAAGCCATCCTGTCTGACCGAGCACAGAGCTTTAGGTGAGCAATGTCAGGCTGGCTGTCACCTCTCACCAGAGAAAGATGAGTGTCCTGTGTGCCACAGCCCAGAAGGTGGCGACAGACACATTCAAGGGACAATGGATTTTAAATGCCAGTGGGCCTTATGCAGGTAGCAATTTGCGAGAAAATCCTCTAATTGAATGGCTTTTAGAGCTGAAGCCATCCTTCCTGTGTCTAGCAGGCCTTCCCCTTTGGGGAGATCAGGCCACTCTGTCTGCCTATTTCTACTACCCAGTACAGGGGGAGAACTCTCACTGCTTTGCCATTTGCAAACTCTGTGGCCCTGAGCATAGCACTTAACCTTGCCTTTGCTCAATATAACTTAAGATGAATAAGAGCTCTGTCACCAGGCTCTGAGGATGAAATGACGTAGCGTATGTTAAGTGTGCTCTATGCTGTGGGCTGGCACACCTCCCCTCGGTATTAGAAAAGGGCACTGTTCAGGGGTGCTGCAGCCCCTCTGAGTGACGTGGTGAGTGACAGTGAGCTGGGATTCAGCCCGGAGCCAAGTGCTTATGTGGCAGCCCTGCCTCTCCCTCTTCCCAGCTTGTGTGGGTCTTGTGAGTCTGGAGTTTGGGGATGGCTTAGGCGAATAAGCATGGCCAGCGTCACCTCCCAGAGGATGGGAACCAGTTTTGGTGCCATGTTACTCCTTTGGAAGGAGATAGAAGGGAGGGAGCCATTTATTAGTTTGTGACTTCCAACATTATGGACAATAAATATGCTACAGAGTTGAATTGAAAGAAAAAAATACATATAATCGAACAAAGACTTCTTGGAGATTGTCAGTGGAAGCTTCACCCTCAAAGCAGGAAATTTTGCCAGCTTGGAAAATTGGATTTGTTCCCTTCTGAAGTGGTGAAATTCCTGGATAACTTGACAGGGCGTCCAGGATGCAGGTTCCTGTGAACGACTAGGCCGGCTAGAGTAGCAGTGCTGTTCCGGTGGGGACACGTTGCTATGGAAACTCTGAAGCTGGACGTTCCTCCACGTTCAGAAAGGCTGCCAATTAGATCCATGCACTTGGGAGTCTAATGGAAACAGACACTTGTCATTTTTCCAACAGCCATCTAACATTCTATACATTTAAAATATGTCCGTGGAAGGAAAAGCCTGCAGTTAAGTTTAGCTGTTTATTTTAAGAGGATTCTCTGGTGTGGCTTTGACAGGGCAGATTCTTCCCCCTCTCCCTCTACATTAAAGAAAATAGTCAGGCCCTGCAGTGTGGCATGGAACTCGGTTAGGAGAGTCACTTACTGCGTTTCACGGAAGGCTGTTGGAGGAGAGCCTTAGTCCTGCAGCCCTGTTGTCGTCCAGCGTTGGGGGAGGGGCACCCCTCCCTCATGCCCAGTAAACTGGATCTGACCTGCTAGAGTTCTGCGGAATTATGCACCGACATCGCTTGAAAGGTACTTTCCTTCTAATGGGGCAGCTCAGAAAAGAAGCTTTTATTAGTTGTCACTCTCCTAGGATGTCAAACACCAAAGAACAGGGAATCATAATTTTTACTTAGACTGACTTGCTGTATGAGGCCAGTTGCCAGGCTCTGACTTTCCCCGAGAACACAAATCAATAATCGACATGGAAACCACAGTCCGAAGAGGAGCTGGCTCCAAGATTAGCCATTCCTGTTTGTTTTCAATTGAACGTATATGTGTGTGAGTGTGTGTGTGTGTGTGTGTGTGTGTGTGTGTGTGCGCGCGCGCGCATGCGTGTGTGTCTGTGCAGGTATGTGTATATTTACTTATTTTTACCCAGACATGCCATTTTTGATTTGCAATTTTCAGAAAAAGCTCTCGTACCTCTTACTGTGGATACAACTGACCGTATGACGAGAATACTTTTTCAAATGGGGTTATGATAAGGTCAGACATATTTTAACAGCTGAAAATGCATATTTAATTAAGTTCTTCTTTGCTAAACCCATTACACAGCCAAATGACAATTGAAAATCTAATTTCCTACATTAAGAATCAAAGACTGATGCTCTCTGACTTCTAAACGCAGGGCATCCTACTCTTTTTACTTTTCTTTTAAATGTCAAATCATAAGTAGGTCAGTAGAAACTAGAATGTTGTTAGTTCTCCAGTTCAGTTTGGGTCATTAGAATGGAGCAAACTTTGTTACATTGGATTTTCAGCGATATCTGAAAATTGTATTTTATGGTTTGGATCTGACTGCATCTGGGAATTATCGCTTCTTGTGGCAAAGAAGCTGCCAATAATGACTGGGAAAGGTACAGATATTGCTTGCCCTCACTGATCAAATTGGGGAAGGGGATGGAAATTATGCAGGTCCCCAAAGTCTGGATATTGTGTGGCCCCAGATAAAGTTTATGATAAGAAAACTCTTACAAGTGTACTCACTGCAATTGTGACAATTAGCACAATAAAAACAGGAAACAGCAAGCCCTGGTCAGATATCTGTCCCCACTCTGCTCTCTCCTCGAACATGGTACCCTGCAGATGGGTGGTTGGCAGAAAGGTTCTGCACATTAACTGTGTGGAAGTAGAAAGTGTTGCTCCCACAACCGGGACTTAAAACCTAGCATGGGCTGTGCCACCAATTGGCTGGCTAATCTTGGGAAAGTCACTCATCCTGTCTGGCTTTTGGAGTCACCATCTGTGTTACAAGAAAGCCAAACTAATTGAGTGCAAGCTTCCTTTTTGATTCCTCGAGTTTGCAGCCTGCTGTGTGGTCTAGAGGAGCTGAGTGAATAGCCCCTTCCTGACTGGGCAGGCAAGACTTAGTTTCCTTGTATGCAAAAATCTGTGTTACAGCATCCCGGCCTAATCATGAGGACACTGCAGGACTTAGAATGTCGCCCTGTTAATGTGTCAAGAAGTCCGAATACCTCTGTCTCAAACCGACAGCATGTTACCAGGAAGCACATGTTGACACACTTCCCTAAATATTCCTGCATAAAAAGGGTGTATGTCGCCCTGCACAGGTCTTCCAGAGGGTATTTATAGGACTGTCAAGTTCTAAACCTGGCAAGTAGTTATAGCTTAGATTCTCTTAAATTCTGCAATTTAATACTTGATATGGTAGCACAAAATTAGAAGTCTGAGAAGAAAAAAGGACTTGGTCACCTTCCCTAAAAGCTCTAGTAATGATAATAATTTTATAGAGAAAATTGGTCCTCTCTGGGCAATGCCTCCTGTGACTTGGTGCTCTCTGCAGCAGAAAGCGAAATGACAACAATTACAAACTTGATCTTGGCTGTGACCATGGAACTGACCCTTTGAAGGAACCTGGGTTATGTCTGAGTTTGTTACCTCTGCAAGGAGACCAGCTGTCCTCAGAATTACTTTTGGGGCCCCATCATGTCATCTTGAAATTGCAGTTAGTAATCTTGTTGCATTTTTCCAGATTTGGTGCGGATAAGCTGGAGCACATCCTACTCCCTGGTCTCCAATGTTATTTAGAGAATTGGATGACTTAAAGCACTTATTTTCTTCAACTCAATTCTCATCATAATCCGTCAACATCACAGTGTTTTTATTCTCCATTTCACTTTTATATGATCCTATTAGTTGGGAGAAACCCAAGTGATATTTTTCTTTACTATGGTCTTGTCGCTTCATCGCCTTTGCTAGAACTCAGGGATTATATACCTTTTACTAAACACGAATTCAGCCATGCTTTTGTCAATAATATTCATACCCTGCTTTTCCTCATTTGAGTTTCTCCAGCGATAGAATGAAAACAGTTCCTTTTGCTCCACGCAAATCACATTTACAACCTGAAATGCTTCTCTTAAGTTACAGGGGCTGGCGTGTTTGAGATTTTAGAGTGAGAGGAAATGAAGCTTCCAAGACCTGAGGCACATGGTCCCAGCATGGCTCCTCTGTAGTGACTCAGGACATGTGAAGGGCGTGTGTCCGAGAGACATGGCTGCCTCCCACTGCATCTCCAGGTGACATTGACATCCCCACGGTAAGGACCAATGATGCTGCACGGTTCGTGCAGAAGTGGGCGCCTGGCCTGCTGCAGGGATGCTCTGCTTCTCCGAGACCACTTTCCTCTGGATGGGAAGCCTCACTGCCCACAGGCCAAGAGGAGTGCAACATTCACCTTCTCCACCAAGGTCACAATAGGAATGCAGATTCCTCCTGTACCGCATTTTCCCCTCTGCTGAAGCAGTAGAGAGAAATGACAAAGTACCAGCTGTCCAGTGCCATTTGCAGAACACTCAGGGAGGGCTGGCACGCTGGGGTGGAGAGAAGCGGAAGAGGTAAGACAGTCCCTATGTGCAAGGTGCCATAACTCGCATGGATTTTCCTGTGGGATCTTCTGGAACTTAGGAACATGGGCCACAGGAAAGGCAGGGAGTCAGGACCAGGACTGAGGAGGTTGACCAGCTGTGGGGTTTTCTTCTTTCAACAAGTGGCACTGCACTGTATCCCACCAGACACGTTCAGGGGGTTTGTATTTAGCATCCACAGGAAGTAAACCTTAGGCCAGGCTAGTCCTTAAAGCACCTGGATGGTACTATTTTGAGCTACAGACACGGCCTCTGCATTAGTTAGGCGAATAGAGTCAGGACCTTATTTCCAGGAATAAGGACCAGGATAGGCTATATACACAACCAACACTTTGTCCAAACAAGTGGGAGTTGGGAATGGATTCACTGCACTGCTTGCCCATCCTCTTCAAAACATTTACTTCTCTTGGCTTTGGAAACACTGAATGACATTGTGTTTCCTTCTACCTCAATGGTTACTCTTCCTATCCTCCTTTTCCGATTTCTCTTCCTCCCTGGGCCTCTTTCTGTTTTGGGTGCTGAGATTGAATTCTGGACCTTCACACTAAGGTACATCCTCAGCCCACTTTATTTTTTATTTTGAGACAGGGTCTCACTAGATTGGAAAATTGCCCAGTCTAATTTCAAACTGGTAATCTTTCTCCCTCAGCTTCCCAGAGTGCTAGGATTACAGGTGTGCACCACCACACCCAGCTCTCCCTCACTCAGTGCATTGTTCTCCGGTGCCAGTCAACCCCCCTCCCCAGTTCAGTCTCTTGGCATTAATTGACTGCATTTGATGACTCTCCAGTGTTCATTTCTAGCTGACGTCTCTTCCCTGAGCGAGCAGACTTACCCACAACCTACTCAGCATCTTCACTTGGGCTTCTCACATTCAGCAGGTCCAAACCAAAAGTCTTCTTTCCACCTGCTACCTCTGCAACCTACTATTTCTCAGCTGACGCCAAATCTGGTGTTCCAGTTGCTCAGGGGAAAAATTCTTAAAAGCATCTTGTTTCCTCTCTTTCTCTCACAAATGGCATCTGTTCTGCCAGGAAATGCTGTTGGTGCTACCTTTCGAACACATCCTGAATTCAACACTTCCCACCACCTCCCGTCATCACCCCGGGCAGACCATTAACATCTCTCACCTGGGCTACACCAGGAACTTCTCAACTGCTTCTTGCCCTGCCCTGTGCACAATTTGCAATAGTAGAGCCAAGACAGCTCGGCCCAATCATGCCCCTCCTTAGGAGCCCTGTAGGGCAGCATTTCATTCACAACGACGAACCAGTGTCCCTGGGACAGTGGGGCTGGTCCAGCCTCCATGACCGCCTGGACCGAAGGTTGGAACCTTCGCCTGTCCTCTGTCTCCTCTGGATCGCAGGCGGCCCCCATCCAGGGTCGGCACTGGTTCTCTTTTAGCTATCTGCCCACTTACCCTCCTATCTGCTCCCAGTCCCTACTCGTGTTGCTTTGCTAATGTGGCTTGCTACAGCCATCTGCTTTACATTAAAGCTGCTCCCGCCTTCCCCAGCAGACTCCTTCAGTTGATATTCCAGATCCTGCACATTTCACCCAACTTTTCCTTCTGAACCGTAGAGATTTTACCTTCTAGTTACTGTTTTTTTCACTTGCATATTATGTTTATTGCTTGCTTCCTTCCAACCCTCCTTCCATTACTCAAATGTGAAGTCCACATGGAATTATTATCAGTTTTCTTCACTGTTGTGTTGCAGGTGTTTTGAGAAGCGTCTGGAAGGTGGCGGACACTCAGTACGTTTGTTGCGAGGACAAGCCCAGCAATGTCATGCTTGCAAATGCAAGAAGGTTTAGAGTTTCCGCGTGCAAGTGGCCGATGGAGTCTTAACCCACCTGTCGGCTTTACTTAGCTCTGGAATATATTTTATCATATTATACTGCAGCTTTTAGATGTGATTTTAAAAATGATACTGTTGGTCCCCTTTGTTCCATCCCCCAAAGACAAAGAGATTCTCAACTATTTTTTTGCGGGTGGCAGACTCCTGGTGGCTGCCTTCTACTCTGCTTTGGTTCTTTTGGGAATTCCTGGGTATGTCATTCTCCGCATTGTAGCTTAGAGCTGATTCAGCCCTGACGTGCAGCTTCAGTCTACTTGAGATAGCTGACTCTGGCTGAGATATGCCATTGAGGAAGTCACCTGAAGTCCCAGCAATCATCTTCACTGGCATTATCAGTGCCATGAAAAAGCTGCTTTTGTCACATCCTTCACTGCAAAGATGTGTGCGCATCTTCTCCCTGGAACACAGAATCATGCTTCTTGCCCATTTCTACATGTATAATACTAAAAGGAAATACATTCTGAAATGGAAGCAGTCAGACTCATTATTTTTCACAATCATGACTCGAGATCATGAAATAATATTAATTTCAACCCTTCCCTGAATAAAAGTTTTAAGCACAAATTCTTGCATGACTTCACCCACCTAGGGGGCGCTCCATAGAGACTTTCCAACACGAAGCAATGCTGTCAAATATACTCCAATTTTGATGCAGCCAGGGGTACATTTAATTATTTTTAACTCTTTGGCAGCAGGAAGATGATAGATTCTGACAGCCATCCTCTATGCTAGAATCTTCCCTAGATCTTTGTACATTTTAGGAGGGAAGAAAGACAGAAAAATGTACTGGTGTTGGCTTTACAATATAAATGGAAGGAGAAAGGAAAAAAGAATAGGCCCTTCCTGAATGGCCTTGTGATTCCTAGCAATTCTCTTCGGGCTGGAAGATAATGATTGCATTGTTAGATGTAACAGCCTTAATTAGGAAAATTGACAGGAAAATACTTATCTCTTTATATTGAATGACAGGAAAATACAACTTAGAGAATTTGTCATTTATGATTGAACAAAATCACATTTTAGTCTTACATATTTGTCTTAACCTGATTAGTTCATAGGCAGGTTTTTGTTTAGCTTCCTGGATCATGAATATTCTGAATTCTTAGCTTTTCTTATCAGCTAAGGAAAGCAGTTTACACACAGGACCTGAACAAACAAAGTACTTCAGACTTTTTAGTTTTCTTATTACGGAATCTAATTCTTTGCTTACTAGGGAAATTCACCTTTTTTTCCCATATTTTTCTTGATCAAAGAGAAGACGTTTCATGATTTACTTCCTGATTTTCTAAAGGTAAAGACGACTTGTACTCTTATATTTCACGATGCTAAACCCAAGACATATTTTCCGTCTATAATGAATCTCGTAAAAGAATCATCTATGAAAGCAAGTATTTCTTCTAAAACCACCACAAATACTTGTCAAAAACTTCTTCCTTATAAATATTATACCCATGCCAAGAGGCAGTTCATGCTCTGAAGTTAGCAAGTGCGTCCTCTAATATGACAGGCATCGCTGCCCTCACATTCACCAGCAATTGATAGGTGTGGTGTTATTTGCTATAGAAAATTTACCGAAAGCCAGTTCAAATTTTCACTGAGCATATTTGTTGTTAATTCTCTGTTAATTTTGAAAGTCTTACCAATAAATAGTGTAGCTTGTACTTTGTTTTCCTTATATAACACAGAGCTTTGGAAAATGTCTTTTTTTTTTTTTTTTTTTTGTCTTTTACAATGACACACCTGCCCAAATGAATTCTGGGACATGAGCACTATTATTATTATTTTTCCGCAGAAGACACTGCATCTTCTTTGAAAATGAACCACAACTGCTGCTGGAGGAGGTTTCTTCTTAGCCTCAGAAGGGTCTCTTTGTTCTCTGAGCAGCTGAGGGGAGAATGGGGGAAACTGACCCGGAGTCTTCACCCATCGATCGGGACAGGTCTTTGCAATCGCAGGTAAAGACTTGTCCTTATCATAATTGGGTGCAGGAACCAAAAGATTTTATAAATATTTCCCTCAATAAAAGGGGAAGTTCTCATTGTATATTTTTCTGCAGTGGAAATGTAAATCCAATAAATAATGAATAAAAGGGCAAAGCAAACATTTCAGTCAAACTTCCATTCCAAATATTCATTTTTGTATTTTCTAGTCTTACGTTTTTAGACGCTTGTGCTGAATCACTGTCAGTTCAAACTCACTTGTCCCAGCATGGGGAATTTTATTCCCACTTTAGTCCCCTCTTTTATGTATATTTATGTCATCGTCATGAGTGGTATTGCATTTTCAAACTTTTCAAACAACTTTATGGAGGTATTTTTGATTTACAATATACCACATATATGAGGTGTCTAATTTGGTAAGTTACATATAGTGTATTACCAAACCATCAAGAAGTCATTTGCCAATCAATGCTACTGAACATATCCCAAACCCAAGGGCTGTCTTGTGTTTATTTATAGCTCCACCCTCTTGACTGTCCAAAGCCCTATCTACAGAGAACTACTGATCTGCTTCTGTTACTGTAAATTAACAGTATTTTCTGGAATTTAATACATGTGGAAATGTGTAGTAAACACTATTTTTGTTCTGTTTTCTTTCATCCATCAAGAGAACCATGATTCATCCATGTCGTTTTGTCCATTAGTAGACACTTTCCCCCATTTTATCGTTGAGTAGTATTCCATTAAGTGAACGTACAGCAGTTTCTTTATCCTGCTGATGGATATTGTGTTGCTTACGGTTGTTGACTACCACAAACAAAGCTATTACCAATGTTAATGTCCAGTCTTGGTGTGGACATACCCCACCTTCATTCATGTTGGGTGAACACCTTGAAGCAGAGGGGAGGCATATGTTTGTATGTTAAACTGCCACCTGTTAACACAGTGCCCATCGCCACAGTGGATGAGTTTTGATTGATCCACATGCTCAGTAACTTTGGTACGGTCTGTCTTTCTGTTGTGGAGCATCTAGCAGGTGTGCAGTAGAATCTTGCTGTGGTTTGAAGCTGTGTTTCCCTAACAACTACTGACATGGGACTAATGAGTCATAACTCATGTGTGTGCACTTATTTGTCGTCTATGTGTCTGTCATTGGTGAAATGTTCATTAAATATTTGGTCCATTTCAAAGATTTTAAAAAGATTATTGTTTTGGAGTTCTCGGTGTGTTTTGCTTACAAGTTCTTTGTCACATATATGATTTATAGATTTTTTTTCTTCCCCAGTTAGTGGTTTTTTTTTTTTTTTTTAGCATCTTGGCCGTGTATTTTGTTAGAGGAAATTCTAATTTTTGGTGAAGCCTAAATGATCATTTTCTAATTTTGGATTGAGTTTAAGAAATCATGGCCTAATCTAAGGTTGCAAACATTTTTTTCCTATATTTTCCTTTAAAATTTGTATAGTTTTAAGATTTACTTCTAGGTTTGGGATAAATTTTGAGTTAATTTTGGTCCAAGGTGGGAAGTAGGGATTTAGGTTCTCACTCTCTGGCCCTGTCCATCTCTTTCTCTGTGCACAGGGACACTGAACTGTTCCAATTGTTCCTCTCATCTTTGTCAAAAATCAGATAATTATGTATGTATGAGTCTATTTCTAGACTCATTGTTATGTTCAGTTGGTATATTTGTCTTTGTTCTTCTCTTTCTTATAGTTTTTTTTTAGGGGAAGTTTATATCCTTTGCATTTCCACATGAATTTTAAAAGAAGTTTGCAGATTTATATTTTTAAACAGCTTTCTGGGATTTTGATTGGGAACACATTGAAGCTATAGATGCACTTAGAACTAATTGACATTTTAAGAATACTGAATGTTTCACTTCAAGACACAGTATGTCTCTCCATTTTGAAGGTTTTATTTTCTCTTAGCTATGTGTGGTATCTTTCAGTGCATGTATGTTGTGTGTATATTGTTAGATTTATCTCTAATAATTTCACATTAATGATACATTATAAATTATATTTTAATTTCAATTGTTAGCTTCTGGTTTATAAAAACACCACTGCTTTTTTAGTGTTTAAGATTTTTTTTTTGTTTTTATGAGTACATGTTTGCAGTATGTAACATTTACATACATTGTGTAGAGGTGATACATGTACACACATAACTTAATTCCTTTTATCCACCACCCCTCCTTCCCTTCATCCCTCTCTCCATCTCTTGAACCCTTTCCCATTTGAGAAAGATCCAACTCCCTACTTTTCATAAAGTCATTTTTTATCCTGCAGTGCTGTTTAATTCACTTATTAGTTCCAAAGCTTTTGTGTAGATTCCATGAACTTTTATACATTAATCACAAAGTTATTGGCAAGTAAGGACAATTATGCCTTTTATTTTCCAATCAGGGTGACTTTGATTTATTTTTCTTGAACTATTGCACTAGCTGGAACTTCTTGTACATATTGAAGAGGTCTGCAAATGCAGAGAGTTTTAATTATTCTTTACCAATTTGGATGGCTTTGTTCTTATTGCTTTATTGTGTCGGCCAGAATTTCCAGCAGTATGTTGAATAATAGCAGTGAGAGGTAAAATTCTTACCTTATTCCTAATTTTAGAAAAAGTTCTTAGGCTTTCCGCTTTAAATATATAACCTCATAGGTCTTTAATATATTTCTCGCCCTATTGAAAGTATTTCTATCTTACTTTGCATACAGTTTTTAAAATAATGGATGGATACTAATTCTTGCCAAATGTTTTTCCGTATTTATTAAGATTATTTTTAAAAAATTCTACTACTATGTTGAATGATAATGATATTAAATATGAACAGACTTTACATTCCTGGGGTAGACTTCACTTGGTGGTAGGATATTGCACACACACACACACAATGTGTTTGTATGTTTATATGATATTGCTGTGTTTCTTTATTTTGCTTAACCCTTATGTTACTATCTGGTTTTGCTATCTGGTTTTGCTATCATGGAATGTATTAAGAAATGTTCTTAGATTTCTGGAAAAGCTAATATAGAATTGTTACAATTGCTTCCTTGAAGTTTTGATAAAACTCATGAAGTCATCAGTGCTTGACCTTTTCTTGGTCTGAGTTACTTTTTATTTCCTACTAATTCAAGTCCGTTGATAAATACGGGGCTTCTTGAATGACCTAGTTCTTCATGAGCTTTGGAATCTTGTGTCTTTCACGGAACTTCTATTCTTCGTCTAAGTCACGGGACTCATTAACTACCTTCACATTTCCTCCTCGGAATATTATCTGCTTAATAGTCATTGAATGTGAATGATGTCATCTTTGTCTTTTACGAAATTGGCGATTTTTGTCTTCTCCCTACTTCCTGTTTGCTCCCATCGCACCCAGTTAGACAGATGATTATCAATTCTCTTGACTTTCTCAAGGAAACTGTTTGTTCTCTACTTTTCTTCAATTATTTAATTGATTTCACTCTAATCGTTATTGCTTTCTTTCTTTTGTTTACTTTGCCTCTGATTTGTTTTGCTTTTTGTAGTTTTTTTAAGAGAAAGGATGGGCATTTAGTGGAGAGCTATCTCTTTTCGAAAATACCCGTGTTAAAGGATGTACACTCCCCTTCAAGATGACTCCTTCCATATACTGCCTTAGCTGCATCCTGTAATTTTTTAAAAATATAATTTTTATTGTGCATGTTTCAAACACACCCTGTGACGTTATGGGATCATAGAGCTAACATAAATATTCCTACGCTCAAGGAGATTAACATAGCCATCATCTCATAGTTATTCATTTTTGTTTGTTTTTGTGGTAAGAACAGCTAAAAATCTATTCAATTCGCATGAATCCCCAATACTGTGCAATTTTATTCATTCAACATGTTGGCTGTTTGTATCCTGTTACTCTCATCTGTCCATTTTTTTTCCCCAACTCCAAACCTTCGTGACTGTTTTTTATTCTCATCTCTGTATATTTGAATTACTACTTTTTAGATTTCACACACAAATGAGAAAATGCAGTATTTTCCTTTCTCACATTTGTTTTGTTGAGTATAATTTCCTTGTCCATGTCATTGAAAATACAAGATCTCACTTCTTACAAGCTGAGTAATATTCTTTTATACATGCCACAGTTTCCTTACCCATTTCTCTGTCACTGAACTGAGGGTACTTCCATGTCTTGGTTATTGTGACTAATCTGCAATAAAGATGGCAGTGAATGTATCATTATGACACGGCAGTATCATTTCCTTCGGGTATATTCCAAGAAGAAGGATAGCTCGTTCATGGGGTGGTTCTATTTTTTATTTTCTTTAGATTCTTCATATTGTTTTCAGTAACAACTGTATTTTGATGCATGATATTTTCAATATTATTCAATTTAATATACTAATTTTCAATTTTTACTTTTTTGATCTATAAGTTATTTAAAAGAATGAATTCAGAGAATGAATTAAAAATAAATGGGGAAATGAACACCCACAGTAGAATTTTCTCTGAAGTCCGTGTCAGTGTGGACAGTCAGGCAGAAACTGAACAGAAAAGAGAAAGTGTTACATGTCTTAGTAGTGATGGACACCGATAAACTTCTTTCCAGAAAGAGGGTCTCATGATAGAGTGAGGAAATACAGAAACAGGTCAGAGGATGTCTAAATTAGAGCACTGGTTACTGAAGAACTTAAATAAACAGACTTGAAAATGTGCAGAAGCAGAAAGATGGCCCTGGGAAGGCTGGGTTTCTGTGGAAGAAAGCTGACTTGGCAGGGAAAGACGTCTCTGGGTGGATGGTGGTAAACAAAGAAGGAAGTCGAGGAGGAAATGAATCATCCTGTACAAACCAAAGGGATCCATGAGTGGAAGATGCTCTGACCCGCATAATTCCACTCTCCACCAAAAGAGAAAAATGCTCCTTAACTAAGAAGCTTAGTAAACTATCCAAAAGTATTAAACTTCCAAAAGGGAGTCAATTGCTATTCTAGAAAAATAGCAGACATTTTTAAAATAAAGAAAATAAAAGACAGAATTAATACAATGCAAAGATAAATGGAAAACAAAGAATGAATGTGTTAGTCTGGTTTTCTGTCTCTGGGACAAAATACCTATCATCCATGACTCAAAGGAGAGGTGTATTTTGGCTCATGTTTCAGTGGATTCAGTCCATGGTTAGTTGGCTCCATTGGAAATGGCCTGATGGAAAGATGTGATGGAGGAAACCTGCGCAACCCATGGCAGCCAGAGAGAGAAAAATGAGGTGCCAGTAAGAGGTACACTCTGCAAAGGCCCTCCTCCTAATAGTGCATTCAGCTGTGAGTCATCATGGATCAGTCCACTGATACAATAACACCCTATGATCTCATCACCACCCACAAGCTTCACTTGTGAACACATGAAGCTTCCGGGGGGGGGCATTTTGATCTTAACTGTAACACTGACAATCAATGTTATTAAGCAAATGAAATATTTCTCCAAAATGAAAGTCAAACAGAGGAAAGCTGTAGTCCAACACTCTACTGCAACACTCTAGTCTGATGGGAATTAAATACTATTAGATAAATATTTTCAAATGTTAAAGACCCTAGAATTAAAAACCTGGAAGAAAAGTGAACCCAAACTATTTTTTAAAAAGGTGAAATGACAAGCAGTCAAATTCCAGAAAAACATTAAATAAAGAGGTCAAACAGTCTAAGAAATGAATACTAAATGATCAGTTCCTCAAGGATAATATGCTGAAATTATAACACATAAAAAAGAAGTACATATGATTAAAGGAGAGTTTGAAAGGATGAGAAAAAGAAGTACAAGTGGAAGATAAGCAAAGAAGATCCAAAATACCTATCACCGGAGTCTCTGAAGAAGAAAGCCAAAATATGAGACAAAATGATTATTTATATATGTCATGAAAAATCTATAAATATAGTGATTTTTGTCTGTATAACAAAATACTGTACTGCATGACTGGAAAAACAACCAGCAATGGCCAACTCTGTGATGCATTCTGGTGAAATCTTAGACTTTAAAAATAAAGAGAAAATATCCTTTGGGCCTTGAGGCAAACATATCACATAAGCAACAAAGGAGGCAGATTCAAGTTAGTGTCAGAAAGCTTTCTTTCCTCCTATAAAACAAGAAAAAAAGGAGGCCTATTTTCAAGGGACACCAGAAAAATGTGATAGCCAAGAAGTCTATATCCTGACAGACCGTTCACACAGAATTATAAAAATCAATGTTAAATATCAAAAACTCAAGGAACACTGTCCTCAGATACCTTTCTGAAGGATAGATGGGGCATAGCTTCCTCTCTAAGGAGGCTGATGGCAAGAGACCAATGAAGACTGAATGGCTGAACCCCGTGTGCCCCAGCCCCGGCCTCCAGCCTGTTTGCCCAGCCCAAGTCCCAGCCTGACATTCAGAAATGCTGTCCAAATGCGCCAACCTAGGACCAGCCACGCAGGGCTGTTTTCTATGTGGGTTTTATGTGTGTGTGAGGTGCTTGATCTTAAAAAAGTGAACTGAAAATATGTTCCTGTTTAAATAGAAAAAAAATGTGTTCTCCTTGAGTTCCATCCATAGCTGTGGCTGATTAGGACAACGGACAATCCAGTGACGGCAGAGAAAGGCAGGAGAGAGCAGGAGGTGCAGCCTGCTCACAAAAGGCTGCAAAGGAGAATTCACCTGTCTGCATCATGCAGGCAGAAGCAGACTGTTTGCATAGCACAGAGCTAACAACAAAGAGGGCAAGAAGCTCTCACTGTTTCCAGCAATCTTCTCTTGAGTGTTTAAGTCCTTCTCTTGTCCGACACAGACAGTGTTCTGTGCCCTGCTGCTGTGTGCCCTTTGAGTTTGGCAAACACTCTATGCTGTCATAGCATCCTTGGTGCCAGTTGAAGGAAACGGGCGTCCCTGAGTGGCTCAAGGGTTGCGGTCCCTGTGATAGAAAGACTTGCTATATAGAGTGTGACCTTTAACCAGCCTATTGGCATCACCAGAGAGTTTGTTAGAAACATGACTCCACCTGCCTTTCTAATGTGTGCCTCAAATCCATATATGCATACACATACCTGGGTATTTTGTTTAAAAATTAGATTTTGGCTCAGAAGTCCAGGGTGGTACCCTGGATTCTACCATTCTAACAAGCTCTGAGGGCCCCCCGTGATGGGGAGTCTTGTAGCCCATCTCTGCTCTTTTCCTGAGAGTTTGTTGAAGAAACCCTTTCTGGTATTCCCAGGCAAACTAGTGTTCCACACTTCCCTGAAATTTTCTAACCAGAGCAGTAAGACATCCTAAGTGAAGAGAATCTTGTGCTACTACTCGGAGGAACCAGGACCGGATATCGTCTAGATTTTCCTTTTCTGGTTTCTCAGGAAGTTGCCTAGGATTATAAACTAGAGTTGCCCATAGCTGTCTTGAAGTTTTTTAATGATTTCTTGTTCCTTGCATATATTCAAGAGCAGGCTGACTCTTAATATATGAATGAGTCTGCACTGCAAGACATCAGAAGGAATATCAAGTGAAATCCAAACACAGAAATCAGTGCTACTTGGTCTTGATTATTCAGCATAATCACATGGGGCCTTTAAAAAGGCAGATTCCCGGGACTCATGCAAAGAGATCGAACTAGAATGGGAGTAGGCAACAGGTCTCTGCGCTTTAAAAAATTTTCTGAATGACGGATACCAGCCAGTTGAGAACATTGCTCTGTGAAAATAATTACCTAGCACTGTATAAGCTGGTGGTGCAAGGTCGAACAGGTCAAACAGACAAAAGGGCATGAATAATAACACCAAGATAAAAATCACCCAACTAACAACCTTCATCTAATGGACAAATATAGAACTGTACTTGTAGTAATTGGAAAAACCACACTTCTGAAATACACATAATAATACATTTGTCAGGATGCTAGGATATTAATCAACCCTCAACAGATATAAAAGAGTGGTTAGTATAGGTTATATTTTTTATTGATAACGAAATATGTAGATTTCAACAATGAAAATATTTGTACTAAAATTATATGTACAGAAATTTAAAACATATGAATAATATGTAGGTCAGTGAGAAAGTCAGAATGAATATTAGAAAATGGTTAGAATGAATATAATGAAGTGATATTATTGAATTTTGTGTGATACTGAGAAGTGGTAGTTTAAGGGAAACATAGAAACTTAAATCCCCATTTTGGGAAAGAAAAAAATTGAAAGTCTCTAAACTGAGAATCCAATTTAGGAAATCTGATAATGAATAACAGACAAAAATGTACAGGGCAGAAAAATAAAATATAATGCAAAAGTGCACTGAAAAGATCACTTGAAAAATACTCAGACTAAATAAAGAGAGATGGCAAAAAGGCAGTAGTAAAAGTTAAAATATGGCATATGTAAATATACAACAGAGAATAACCATAAGGCAATACAAAAATATTTTTCTATAAATTTGGACATCTGAACAAAATTACTAGAAAATATAATTTCTCAAAATTGAGTCCCCCAAAACCCCACAAAAATTAAACAACTGAATGGGTGCCTAAAAAAACCTTTACATTCAAAACACAAAAACAAAAATATTCTAATAGTATGCAAATTCTGCTAGAAAATAGTCTTGTATTACAAGAATAATAGCAAAGCCACACAAAAACAGGACATAAAGAAAATTATACGTCAATGCTACTGAGGAACTTGGAAACAAATCTTAAAGCATTCGTTAAACGCATCTATTGTATGTAAAAAAGATAGTGTATCATGTCTGATAGTATTATTCCAGGAAATTATGGATGCTTTAATATAGAGGAGCATCTATTACTATATTTTGCCACATTAAAAGGATCAAAGGATAAAAACACATTAACAGACCCAGAAAATCTGTCCATAAGAGTCACATATATTCAGTAATAAAATTTCTGAGAAGACTAATAGGAAACTTTCTGATCTGATCAGGTATCTAGCAGCTGACTGCATATAGTATATTCTGTGGTGAAAGACTAGAACAGTTCTCTTTAAAATCAGAAGCAATGCAAGTAGTGTTATATTTGTTCTGGGGGTCCTATCTAGTACAGTAAGATAAAAGAAGAAGCAAAATTTATAAGGGTAGAAAAAAACTTCCATTCGCATATGATACAAATATAAACATATCTTACACCAAAGATTCTACGGGCAAATATTTGTAAATAAGAATGACTTGAAATTTTTCTACATAAATCCTGCATCCAAAATTAAAATTTACTTTTATATGCCAGATACAAAGAACACAAAATGCTGTCATTTTAAATATGGATTTAATAAGAGCAAATGAAGAAATAAACCATGGAACACTAGACATGTTTAACAAAAAATATTAAGATTACTATTGAGAAAATTATAAATTTTGGGGGGAGGGGTTGCTGAAGATCAAATTCAGGCCCTTGTGCTTGCTAAGCAAGTGCTCTACCACTTGAGCTAAATCCCCAGCCCCAGCAAATTATAAATTTTATAGAAGATGTTAAGGAACACACAACATAAGGGAGAAGTATACCAAATTCACAGAAAGGAAGACGCAATACTTGTAAGGTGTCGCTTCTTCCCCAAAGGGCTCATAGATTATTTTTAATTTGAGTAATAAGCCTAAGCCTAATAGAGTTTGTCTTGGAATCTGACTAGCTGATTCTAATTTATTAAAAGGGCAATGTACGGTAGAACCAAAAAGAACAAAAATGTTTGGAACATGCCCAGCCTGATAGCACAAGTTTTTAGAAAGTTGTAAGTATTATCAGTTGAGATAGATAACTAAGCCAATAGAATAGAATTTAGAGTGTAGAAACAGAAAAATTTGAGCCATGATAGAGCCAGCATGGTAGACTTTTGAAAGACAGCTACTTAAAACAATTACATTGGGATAGTTGGTTGATTATATATATGGGAAATTAAATTAGATTCATATATTACACAGTTCACAAGAATTGATTCTAGGTAGATAAAATACTTTGAGAAGAAAGGAAATGTTTTAAATTGTCCTAAGAAATATGAGAATATTTTAATGACTTTGAAGTGGGGAAGAAATTCTTACCCAACACACACACAAAAAAAACCCCTACAAACTATAAACTTAAAATTAATGTGATCACAACAAAGTCAGGAGACCTACTTGCCAGCAGACCATAATGAGGGAGAAAATATGTTATAAGCTGGGAGAAATTATTTTCCGTTGGTATAACTAATATATAACTTTATATATTTTGTATATTTTAGTATCCAAAATATATAAAGTAGTCCTCAAACTCAAGAGGAATTAGATAAAGAAGCCCCAAGCCTAAAATGCTGAGCAAAAGAGAAAAATATTCATATCATAGCAAAGAATATGCAAATGGCCAATAAACATGAAAATGCCAAGGGCTGGGGATTTAGCTTAGTGGTTAGATTACTTGCCTTGCAAGCACAAGGCCCTGAGTCCGATCCCCAGCACTAAAAAGAAACAAACAAACAAACAAACAAAATGAAAACATGCCCAAACTCATTAGTATCAAGGAAATACATATCAAGTGCAATGTAAGATAGTTTATGTCTTCTCAAAAGGAAAAAGTTAATGTCAAATGATACAAAGAATTGATAAGAATGTAGTGTAGAGCAGTGCTAGTTTGTATAAACGGATGGAGGGAGGTCAATTTGGTAAAACCACCTGAAAAACAATGTAGCGTTATTTCCTGAGACTGAAGATGAATGTCCCCAGTGTCCTGTCTGTTCTCTGTAACCTTCTGTGCTGATGGGAGCGGTGTGTGTATGTGTGTGTGTGTGTGTGTGTGTGTGTGTGTGTGTGCGAGGGCACCACACAGCTGTACTGCCTGCAGTATCAGGGAACGATAAGTAAATGTTGATTCAGAGAAAAGCGGGAAAATAGTGCCAGGACCACACCAGACAAATGAGCAAAAAATTCCAATGATACAGCACTGAGAAATAAATGCAGCCATAAATGAATCTCAAAAAGAAAAGGGTTCAAAAGGATTCATTCTGAATAACACAAATTTTATAAATTAAAGGAAAACAAATCGGAGTAAACAGATTATTGAGATAGTGCATGCGTTTTAAGACTACATGGAAAAGCCAAGGAGAGAGAAAAAATTGAAGAATGTGGGAAGGTGGTTTCCCTGTGGGAGGGAGAGAGAATGATACAACTGCAGGTTTTCATACATACAACTCAATAATATTGGGATAGTTTGATTTCCTAATGTGGGTGGTGAATGCATGGGTGTTTGTTTTATTTTACTTCTTACATTAACTAAAATATTTCCATGTATCAAATATTTGAAGCTAAAATCTTTAAAATGAGTGACATGGTTAAAATATGTTTTTTGGTTTTAATTAAAAAAAAAGCTTCCCCGATGCTAATGCAAAATTTTGTTCTCCCAATTCTTAAGGCAGGTGGAGTGAGTCAGTGCGGTGCCCTAGTCCCTACCTAGCAAATCCCCGAGACTTCCAAGGTCAAAGCCTTCAGGCGGCTTCGTCTCATTGAAGCCAGCAGATTGCAGTGTTTTCTCATCTTTTCTGACCTCTGAGTCACAATTCTCCTTCCTAAGCACTTACATTTCCTGAGATATTTTCTTTCTTAAAATAAATTTTATGGTGTATATTTAGGGTACACATCGTGATGTTATGAGCTGCATGTGGATAATAAAATGGTTATGATAGTTATGTAAATTAGTGTAGCCAGCTTGTTTTGGCTTCTAAGCCATGCTCACCTCTTTTTCTTGTTATCATAATATTTTGAGGCACTTTTGCAGCTCCCTGTTTCAGTCAGGGAAGATGGAAACGGCCCGAGGTAGCTCAGTAGAGAGAATTGAATAGAACTGTTACAGGGGTTTGAAAAGGGAAGCACGAACATGGAAATAGGACCCGCTCGAAGCAGCTGGCGATGGGAGACAGATGGGTGATGTTGCAAAGCTGGGGCTCAGTCTCTTAAAGAAGGGGCGTCACCCACCTGGTGATGGTACTTTAGAAGCTTGGAGGAGAGGGGACCCTGGCTCCCTGCTGCTGCCTGGGGAGGGGCCGCTGCCTGGGCCACACCCAGCGAACCATTCATGGGCTCCTTCTAGGGGCCCCCGCAGGCAGAATCTGAAAGGAAACCAAGAGTTGGCCCTGGGTGTTTTGTTTCCGGGGTTGCTCTAGTTTCACAAGCTGAATAGCAAAGGTAGATTGAAAGCTCTCAGAGTGCAGCTATCTTCAGGGTAGTACAGAGAACCTCAGCCTAGACCTGGACTTATTTCTTTTCCTTGCCTATTCTCCCCCCCACTCCCTTTGTGGAATCGTCCAGTGTTGCATAAAATTGGACAGCCCTCAAATGTGTTTCTCCAGCTTTCACTGGAGCTCCAGACTTGTATATCTGTCCGCATAACTTGACAACTCTAACTGAATGCCCCCAGAGCAATTGCAAACTCAGTATTTGCAAAATGGAATCGTTGCAGCTCCAAACCTGCTTCCTTTTAGCCTTCCTCTATTCTGTTAATATCATCACCATTCACACAGTCGTTCAGGCAAAAAACCCAGACTTAAATCTTGCATTCTTCCTTATATCACTCCAGGTCCCATGCAACCCATTAAAATTCATGAGCTTTCACCTGCAAAATATACTCAGATACCTCATCTTCACTCAATTTGCATGGCCTCCACCATGATACAAACTGCTTTCCACACAAACCACAATTCTACATACAGCTCTCCCTCCTGCTCTTCAGGCCCTCGACCCACTCCTCACACAGCAGCCTAAGTGATCTTTAAAAGTATGAGCTGTATGATATCCCTCCCCCACTTAAAATCCTTCAAGGATTTCCATTGACAGAATGAAAAAGGCCTCTAAGACCCCACATGACAGAGACCCCTCCTGCCCAGTCGCATCTCACAGCTGTCTGGTCACACAGACTGAGGATGTTCGCTGGGGTCCTTGCATGGCTAGCTCCCACCATCTTTCCGATCTGAGTTTAAACATCACTACTTTATGGATGTCTTTCCTTAGCATGTGTGTAGCCACAGTGTCTTCCAGTTCCTGCCTCTCGGTTCATTCCATTTATTGTCTTCATATTAATATTTGCATTTGATTTTTTTAAAACTTATTTAATAGCTAGGTTCCAACCTCTGTGTTTTCAGACTCTGTTGCTAAGCCACATCATCTCCAGGAGCTAGAACAGTCTCTAGGATACAGTCATTTTAATAAGTAGTTGTTAAATGAACAAGGGCCGTGAGAGATGGACAGCTTTCCACCATTTCCAATCTCATTGTCTGCGATGAACTCAGTAAAAAAGTAGACGAACATGTGAAGGGAATCTCACCACCTGATAACAGGTTCAATTTCTTAAGTATGCACATGGTTAAACAGATCTCATATGCCTAGAAAGTAGTTTGGAAATACTTGTTCTGCAAATAGTACATCCAAGAAAACCACCAACAACCTCCCAGCTACCCACTTACCACTTCTAATTTCTGCTGGCCTCTATCTCCAAGCAGACCTGAGAACTGGACCCCTGGAGCCAGTCTGCCACCTCCCTCCCTCTGGAGACAGTCCATGATCCCCATTTCATTAAAAAAAGCCACACAGACCCTACTGTGCATAGTCAGTTTTTAATTGATTGTGTTCATCTCCAGCAGTGACCTTTCAGAAGGCAGACCTTGGATCCCAACGATTCGGGTTGAAATCTAATTTTCCCTACCCACTTTCTTGGCATCTCTGAGTTTCAGTTTCCTCATTTGTAATGTGCCAAATCTAATATTTATATCATAGGATGTTTGTGAAGATTAAAAGAAATAAAATATGTAAAGTGTCTAAAAGTGTCTGGCACGAAATAGGAATGAAATTGCTAGTTATGTAAAACTAATCTCATGGTGTCGAGGATCCGGAAGTAAGCTGTCAGCCCTGGCCCACTTCATTGCCTCCCTGGGTTGGCACTGGATGGGAAAGCTCTCTCCACATTACTTTCTCTTTCCTTCTCAGGAGCCTCTCTTTGCCTTTGTCTACCTTGTTTTGGCTTGAGAGACTCTGTGGACCATACAACACCCCAGTGACGTCTGGCTGGGTGCATCTGGGATGCCAGCAGGGCGGAGAGGGAATGTGCTCCCCAGCTCCTCAGAAGGGCTGCCAGGGGCCTGCCTGGCCTGCCACACAGATCTGGCTCTGCCAGCAGACGACCCCCCCAGCCCACACACAGGACGCCCTCTCCGCCCCTAGGTTGCCATCGTTGCTCCTTCCCCTCACTCCTGCTATTTCAGTCTCAAACCATTGCAGTCACACTTAAGGCCCTCCTCTTCCCCTTGTGGTCTCCACGTCCTACTAGGTCTTTGTTAGCAGCCCTTTTCCAAGCATTCTGAATTACTCTGACCTGAGGATGTCATGTGTCTCGGCCAGAATTAGGCTGAGGTGGGTAGTGAGATCTCAGATGCAGCTCCACTCATACGAGTCACGGGCTCCCTTGTGCAGTGCTGGGGACAAGAAGTCCCCTAACCTCCTGCAGCCCTTTCCACCAGATACCCTCATCTACCTCCAGTAGTCACCAGCCGGCCCAATTGCAGCCCAGGCAGCTGGGCCATTGACACGCTTAGATGGGGTCGTGACTCCACACGCCAGTTCACCTCCAGTCTGTCATTCGACACCAGCTTCTAATCTGAGGAATCTGAGCATTCAGCTTCAAATTCTCTGGTCTGGGGCCAACACTGCTGTGGCAGGTTTCTGACACTTCCAGGATGAGATGCCAGCTCCTTTCTCGGCTGAAACACTCCTGCCTTTTTCTGTTTTCTGTGGCTGTAGCAAAATATCTGAAATTGATAATTGGTAGAGAGACTAGAAATCTTTAACTTGCAGCTTTAGAAGCTACAAGTCCAAGATGGGTGGCCTCACTGATTTGGCCTCAGGGTGGATGGCTTTATCATGAGGGAGGGGTTGCCAGAGAAGTCACGTTTTGAAACAGGAAGGCAGTGGGTAGAAAGGGGTCAGGTTCTCTCAAGCCATAGTGCACCCTAATTCCACTTCCTTTCTCTGTGCACCTCTGTGTGTGTGTGGGGGGGGATTTTGCTAGCTTTGGGCTGCCTGCCTGGTGGCCCAGTCTGCAGAACTATCAGGACCGAGTGGCAGCAGAGTGCATGGCAGAGACAGGTGTGACAAAACTATGACCTGCGTCTTTTGAGTAACTGGCAGGCAATACCAACAAGGCCAGGTACGCGATGGTAAAGTCCATGGAATGCTATTTTTAATAAATCCTAGACTCACCCAGAAGCAGCTCTAATGCTTTGGCTGAAAGCATTATTCAGAGTTTCTTATAGGCCCAAATTGCTGATATTTTTAACACTTGAACAAATTGTTAAAAAGGCTTTTAAAAGATTTTCTTTATTATGACAAAGACATTTCTAGCTTCCCAAATGGTAAAAGGATAAAGTCTATATTCCCTGGCTCGACCCTCCATCTGACTTCCCCTAACTTTTGAGTCTAAATTTTATACAGTTCTCCTAAACTCCATTAACCACAGCCACACACAACTGCTTCCCATTTCCGGCTTTACCTGCCATGGCAGGGCACGGAAGGACTGTTGTGAGTTATTACTCTTTTTTTTTTTTAAGCTGTCTTTGCTAGGAATGCTGCCTGGAAAGGCAGAGAAACAGAGTGGAGAAGTGGGATTGTCTGGCGTAGCTGTTATGGATGATTTGGAGAAATGAGGAGGCTGAGACTGTGTGAGCTGCCTCATGACCGTGACCTCCAGAGAGCCAGAGAATTCAGGAAACTGTCTGTCTGTGGAGGTGGACACCCATGAAACACTGCTGCTGGTTCTTCCACCCTCCTGGATTACTCAGTATTTTGTCACAAGTTGAAGAAAGGTGTCTAAAAGAACTATTTCAAAAATACTCTGTATGACACAAAACTAAGAGATTTAGAAAGTATTTGGGGGACCAAAACAAGTTGTGGAAGTTCTCTACTAATAGTAAAAGTAGAGTGAGATGTGCAGGGAAATACCACCCTCAGAATATGAAGCACACACAGACGCACAGCAATCCACACGCGTGGATAATAACTGACAGTGGACAGCAAGGCAAAAATCTCTTGGGAATTTCCATGAACCACAAAGCAAACTATTTTGAAAAATTCCTGCCCAAATTTGGCCTCAGGATGCAATTGCTTGATAGAAAGAGAAGACTCTTTATACTACGTACGCCGTCCACCTGCTTCTCCCTTTTATTCTGGATTTGAACAATTTGGTATGTCTTAGCAGTTTCTGTCAAGTCCCTACAAGGAAGATTACTCCATGTGGTCAGAGTCAGATATTATTGGCTCCTCCTTCTGTCTTCCCACACTGGGAGTTACCAACTCAGATGGCTCCTGGGTTTAGGCAGCAGTGGCTGAGCGAAGGGTGGGGCAGGGGACGCGAAGATGCTGGATTTACAAAGCCTGGCAAATTCTGGCGGCTGCCATTCTGTTCCACTCCCTCCCTTCCTTCTTTCCTTCCTTCCTTCCTTCCTTCCTTCCTCCCTCCCTCCCTTCCTCCGCCCCTTCCTCCCTTCCTTCCTTCCTTTTTGTTGTTGTTGTTGGTTTTTGAGACAGATTTTTCACTATGTAGTCCAGGCTGATCTTGAACTTGCTATATAGCCCAGGCTTGCCTCAAACTCATAGCAATCCTCCTGCCTCAGCCTCCTAAATGCTGGGATTACAGATCTGCACCACCACATCTGACTATTAACATCATCTCTGAATATGGACTTGCCGTTACTAGAGAGGCTCTTCTTTTAGTTTATAAAACATTGCCAGTAAGTTTAACTTTTTTTTTATAGTGGTAAAATATACATAGCATAAAATTTACCATCTCAGCCATTTTCAAGGTTATAGTTGAGCAGTGCGAACCATATTCACGGGGTTGTGCAAAGCACTTCCAGAACTTTCTCATCTTGCAAAACTAAAACTCTGCGCCCCGCTAAAGAACTCCCCATATCTCTGCATCTCAGCCACTGGCAGCTACCGTTCTCCTTTTCACGAGTTTGACTCCTCTAGAAACCTTGTATAAGTGGAATCATGCTGCATTTGTCTTTTTCTGGATTGGCTTATTTCAGCGGCCACATGGGCCTCAAAGCTCATTCATGTTGCAGCATATGACAGAATCTGCTTTCCTTATAAGGTCGAGTACCTGGCCATTGATATGCAGCTCACATCTCGTGTGTTTATTGACTGGCTGATGAACATTTGGGCTGCTGCCACATTTGGCTACTTGCACGGTGTGCTATGACTGTGGACATGCCTGCGTTTGCTACATCCCTCCATTCGTGCTTTCGAGTGCGCGGTAGGAGTGGAATTACTGGGCCACGTGGCCGGTCTATGTTGACTTGTTCGAGGAACTGCCACCCGGTGTCCAGAGGGGCTGCACCACTTTACATGTTAACTTATACACAGGCTCTAATTTCTCAACATCCTTGACAGCACTTGTGATTTTGTTTTTTCTGTTTGTTTCTGTGGTCATTATTGTAGTGGACGTGAGATAGTTTTTCTTTGTAGTTCAGCTTGTCCCCGATGATTCATCTTGTTGAGCATCTTTTCACATGCTTGTTGCCCATCTGTACATCTTCTTTGGAGAAACAGCTATTCAAGTCTTTTGTCCACTTTTGATTGGGTCTTTTGTTTTAAATGTTGAATTTTAGGAATACTTTATATATTCTGGATGTCAAATTCTCAGTTGATAATAGGATTTACAAATATTTTCTCCCATTCTGTGAGTCCCCTTTTCACTTTTGACAGTGTCCTTTGATGCACAAACATTTTTAATTTTGGTAAAGTCCAGCTAATCTGGTTTTTTCCTTTTGTTGGTTGTATTTAGATGTTATATCCAGATGGTTGCCAGACCCCATGCCATGAGGTTTCTCCCTCATACTGTCTTCTGTTTTATGATTCTTGTTCTACTATTTAGGTCTCTGATAAATTCTGAACCAGTTTTTTAATTTAAGGTGTCAGAGAAGGGTCCAGCTTGATTTTTTTTGTATGCAAAAAGATTGTCTTTTCCCCTATTGAGTGAAATTGTCATTCTTGTGTAAAATCATCTAAAAACATATGTAAGAGTTTATTTCCAGATTTTCTACTCTCCCACACTGGTCTTTGTGTCTGATTTTCTGTCCACACCACACTGTATTATCACCATGCTCTGCTTTGGATGTGGTTGCCTCCAAGTGTTTCCGAGTTGCGAACTTGGTCCCCAAGTGGTGGTGTTGGGAGGTGGAGTCCAGTAGGAGGTTCTCAGGTCATTGGGGGCATTGCCCATGGAAAGGATTGAAGTAATCTTATCCAACTCTGAGTTGTCTCACGTGTGATCAGGTTGTTTTACCAATCAGTCCAAACCCTGACTCATTCTCTGGGTTCCTGTCTTGTGCTGTAATCTTTGTCTCCTGCGCACACTCTTGTTATTTGCTCCCATCACCATGTGCACTTTGGAGACTGTCCAGTGTTGGCATTACACCCTTGAACTTCCACGATGTGATCTAAATAAAGCTCTTTTATTTATGAAGTAACCGAGCTTCAGGTATTTTGTTATAGTAACAAAATATGGAGTAATCATGGATCTTTGTAGCAAGTGTTTTTTGTTTTGTTTTGTTTTGTCTTTTTCCAGGAAAGAGATTGAACCCAGGGCCCTTGAATTGATCTGCATCCTCAGAACTTTTGTTTTTAAAATTTGAGATAAAGTCTTGCTAAATTGCCTAGGCTGAACTTAAATTTTGTGATCCTTCTGCATCAACTTCCCAGAGTGCTGGGTTTACAGGTGGAGACCACAATGCCTGGTTTTGAAACTGTGAGCTGACTTCTGGTCTTTTTTGAAGTCATTTTGGTTTTATGGTGTCTTGAGATTCTACTCGAATTTTAGAATACAATTTTAAGAAAATTTCTGCTGGAAAGTAATTTTTGGAATTTTCATAGGGATTTCTTTGAATATGTAGAACTCTGGGTAGTATTCATATCTTAGCAATAGTATCAGTTTTCTAAAGCGCTGGGAAGACCAAACAAAACTCATCCATCACAGATGTGATCTCTGTTCACTAGTCATTCAGTGAAAGCAATTTCCAGAAGACGATTATGTAGAAGGAGGTACTAGAGTGTCCACAGTTGGAATTTTTGCTTTCTGAATGGCAAAAAACTTGCATTTTGTTGTTTAGATTATCTGAAAAATAGAAGACATGTGATGGAACAGATTTATGATAGATACTCTTAGAAAATGAGGCCGAAAGGCTGGATCCGTCAACCTGGACTCTAACTTGTAGTTCAGAGAGACAAATTTACTATCTTTATCAGTCAGCCTCCCCAGTGTAAAATCTTGGCACCTGTAAATTACAGAAGGGGAGATTTATCAGGCTTATGGTTTCAGAGGATTCAATCCATGGTCAGCTGACTTCAAGGCAGGAACACCATGGTGGCAAGGTGTGGTAGAGCCAAGCTGCTTTAGTTCATTGTATCTGGGAAACAGAGCAGAGGAACAGCACCAGAAAGGAGAGGTGAGTGACCAGCTGTTGGACCCAAGTTCAAATCTCCATGATCTACCCAGACACACCCAGAAGTGTACTTTACTAATTCCCTAGGTGGCTCCCAAGCCAGTCAAGTTGACATTTAAGCAATTAAGGTCTCCTCTCTGTCTCACTCTCTATCTCTGTCTCTGTCTATCTTTCTCTGTCTCTGTCTCTCTCTCTCTTCTTCTCCCTCTCTGTTTGAATCTAGGCCCTTTACACTGCACTATATCTTCAGGCCCTTTTTCATTTTTAATTTTGAAATAGGGTCTCACTAAGTCACTGAGTCATCCAGGTTGGGCTCAAAACTGTGATCCTTCTGTCTCAGCCTCCTGGAGTGCTGGGCATACTATCTTGTAAATGAGCAGAAAATGGATCAACATCTGTCCATATACCCAAATCTACTGGCATAAAGCACCCATAGATATGGATGTCAGAAAATTGAGTTTAATCGGTTTGATAATTAATTTCCTAAAGATGTGAAAATGATAGCAGTGTAATCAAAGGTATAAGAGAAGAAAAGTTTCCTGAGTTAAAGAAAAGAAATTTACATTCAAAAGAATCATCAAGATCTTGAAAAAAAAGTCCAACATGCATAAACAGATACTCTATGGAAAATATTTATAGGCACACATTTAAGAGGAAAAAAAATTCCATTAATATCTAGCTAGAAATTACAAGGAGATTTTCACAAAGAAACAAGGCTCATGCCCTGTGATTCTATTCCACATCAATGAAGAACAGAATACAACAGGGCAAAAACTATAAAAGATTAAATGTGGAACATTTTTATCCAAGAATTTCAAATCAAACCAAGTTCTCTGTCATCCAGGAATATAGCAGAAATACTTTTTCAGATACCAAAGGTTTAAAATTTTTTATCTATCTGTATAAACTTCTACAAAGTTTATAAATCTATATATAATTTCATGAAAAAAATTCTTGAAGACACACTGCGGTGAAATTAAAGATGAGGCAAAGGATAGCTCAGAAATGGATAAACTGGTGTGAAAGTGCTAGAGGAATATCTGGCTTGGATCCAAGTCAGCTGGTTAGCAACAGGAATCATCGTACAGGCCCAGGGGACGACGAGGGAAATGGGCTGTGTGGATGCCGTGAAATCGTCCAGTGAAGTAGTGATGTACTACTTTGCACAATGCTTGCTTGCGAACCTGGGTTCGTACTCAGGAAACTGCAGCCCAAGCCAGTGTGGTACGCAGAAGGTGATGAGAATCAAGATTGCCAAATCTCAAGGCTTTCTTTGCCTCAAATTGTCCCAGAAAAAACATGCAGAAAATAAAACAAAACAAACAAAATTCCCGCTTCACTACTCCTCACACAATATGCTGAATGGGGTTGAATGTTAATTGAGTTGAAAGAAACAAACATTTTGTAATAAAGCATCCATAATAGGTGATTGTTCAAGCGGAGGGTGGGAGAGAAGTGACTTGTCAGTTCTTTCTGGGAAATAACCTGAGGCCAATCACAGTGTATTAAAGTTTAAAAATTCCAGAGGACTGCTTAGGTTGAATGGATATAATATTAAGGACAGATAGAAATGAAGCATAAAGAAACTGAGAGGGAATGGTCTCATTTTATTCTGAATTGGTGAATTCACATCTGAATCAAGGATTGTGGAACCAGGAGCGCTCGGGCCAGAGGGCCGAACGATGCCACATTCCTCCCTATACAGGAGCTCTTGGGGCCAGGCGGGTCTGGGACCTGCACTGTGGCCACATCTCCTGGTGAGAGAGAGTGAGGCACAATTTCTAATTTGAAGAACAAAAGGACGCTGAGGTTGGACAACAGGTGGCCATGATGGGAAGTAGTGGTTTTAGTCTCAATCTGAAAAGTAGATAATGGAAGGAGGAATATTAAAAAGAAAAGGTTTATTTTTAATTTTTCATGCCAATACACCATCTCTTTTCTCTTCTCTTTCTCCTTCTCCATTCCTTCTTCCTCTTCTTTTTGTTCTGTGGTTCTGGGGATTGAACACATACCCTTCACACTGAGCAACACCCCCAGTTCATTTTATCTTTTATTTTGAGAAAGGGTCTCAGGAAGTCACTACATTGCCTGGGCTATGCTGAAACTTACAATCCTCCTGCCTCAAAGTTCCAGGATTACAGGCATGTGCCACTGTACCCAACAGTCAACGTGTAGTTTTAAAGCCACATGTGTTCTGTGTAGAAAGGTATTCTGCCTCCCGGGGATCGCACATACTCTGCACCTCTGGCCGTAAATGCCTAGCTTTTCATACTGGTCTGTGGTCCAGGCCTGGCCGAGGTCCAAGGAAATACTGACAGAGACCTGATCCAGAAAAATGCGCTTATGATCCCCTGCAGTCAAAACTTATTTGACAGTTTTGCCCTAGTGAACAAGAAAGCAAATTTCGATTTTCACACAAATTTCAATTTTCAAACTGTAACACGCCAAGATGAGAAAATTTCTAATTTAATACTGTGTTGTTTAAATGTTCCCTGGGTCACCTGTGGCTATTCGGTGGAAGTCTGGCCTTTTCCTGCTGAGTCTTAACATGTTCCCATTATTCTAATACACTGTAATTTTTACCTAAAAGATGACTCAACACTTCTGAGAAAAGAAGTGCTTTTTTTTTTTTTTTCCTCATTCAATATTTTAAGTCAAATGCAGGTCTTTGTGATGTAATTTTGGAATTATCCATGTTTTGACCCTGCCATGCAGGGTCGAAATCAGGAATATTTGGGTACTGGGGACACTCCTTGACTGAGTTGATGTACCATGTGCATCCTAAGGAAGGCTCGGTAGATGTTGTTTGGGAGTAGATTCTCTACCAGGGAACAGTGAAATAATATTTCTTAGGATTCTGTAAGGTCCAGTGTGCCTACACAAACTAGGTCATTTATCAGTGTATTCTCAAAATAATCCACGGAGGCAAAGAAATGGTAGGTTAAGAATTTGTGTGCAATCATGTGGCTGGAGTGTCAGTCTGAACCCCAACTTTGCTCCTGACATGCTGCACTACAAAGGACAAGCAAGCTTTGTTAGCTGAGTCTCAGAGGTTCAAGTTAAACATTGGTCCATAAGGTGCTGTCTCCATTAACCTTTCCTGTTCTATCTCATGCCTCGGACCCCAACACCTTTACCCCGATCCAGGAAGCTACCTGTGGGAAGGACTCCGGAACTGCACCATGCTAAGGGGACATAATCACTGATTTTATTACTTCTTGCCAGTCCTGTGGCTTAGAGCTGTTTTCCATTCATCAAGGTAACGATAGCCCTTCTGAATTAAACATGATTTTCCTTCTTAAGAAAAAACCTCAAAGGAAACATCAGAGTTAATTAGAGAAAGTGGTATTGTAGCTGCTGACAAGAAAGAGGTGCATCAAAAGCAATGTTAAGGGGGATCCCAAATCATCAAAGCAGAGCCCTTCTGTGGCAAATTGCTTTCTATTTCAGCTTTGTAGGGCAGGGGCTGTTCTGGGATCTTGCCGGGTTGCAGCTTTGCCGGAGAAAGCCAGGAAGGCGGCTGGGATGCAAAGTCTGGCTTCCCCAGCGCAAGAAGATCAGCTGGCCTGAGACGAAAAGGCCTCGAAGTGCACACGTTCCCTCCCTGTGATTTTGAAGTCACAGAGTTTAATTGAGAAGCCTCTCGCTGCTGAAGCCCTCATTCAGGTGGTGTACACAGAACGGTGTTCTCTGGAGCGGGCAAAAATCCCTCCTGTCTTGCGCTTCTGATTCAAAGTCATCGATATGCTATGTGCAGGGCTCTGTGCTCTGTGCCTACTGCCTCTGTCTGCCTTAGATATTTTAACGAGGCCTGTTTTTGAAAACAAAACTGCTTGAAAAGATTGAAATCCAAAGTGTGTGTGTTTTAAGTTGGTGGGGACATTGGTACCATGTGAAACAAACACATTTCCAACCTGGCTTTGGGGCTGGAAATATTTACTGTCAGTTCACTTCAGGTCTCTTGTAGTGTTCCTAGTTTGACTTCCCTTTCCAGCTCCCGGATCCTTCTCTTCTTTTCGGCTGCTAAAACTCTGCCTGTACTTCTCTTGCACACGTTGAGGCCTACTTCCATCCATCCTTAGGCACTATGATCACATACTCCCTGACCACTCTCTGAATTTCATTCCCACTAGCCAGATTTATGTGACCTTCCAGGATTCTTTGCTCTTTTTCTTCTACAGCTTTGTTTTTATATTTTGATTTCTTTGAATCATTTTCAAGACAATGTCCATATACTATATTACAATGCTTTTGTGTCTCTTAAGTCTCTTATAATCAAAAGAATGGCAAACTGTCTCTGTAAAGGGCCAGAGAGTCAATATTTTAGTCTTTGGGGTCCACTTCTGGCACATCTAGTCAACTCTGGCACTGTGTTGCAAAAGACAGACATACATAAATGGATGGTCATGATTGTGTGCCAATCAAACTTTATTTGCCAAAACAGTGTGGTAGCCCTATTTGGCCTACTGGATGTAGTTTACTGACCCATGTTTTAATCTATAGTTCTCCTTTTTCTTCCATGAAGTTTATTTGATGATGAAATAGTAATATTTGTTCTATAGAGTTTCTCATAATCTGCATTTTGCTGAAGGCATGTTCATCTATTCTCTGTATTTCCTATAAATGTACAGTAGCTCTAGATACATAACGACACTGGGCTTTGATTTTATTGACAAGACTTATTCAGGGGATGATATGCACCTCTTTTAGGTGAGAAGCGGACTCTCCTTTTATGATGTTAACAGCTACGATGACCACTGCCAGATCCTTTATTTTGCTAAGCTTTGCAAAATGGTGCTTTTATAATGATTTTATTTATTCTTCACTGACTACATGGAACATTAAAACACAAACTTTCTTTGTTAACTCTTTCTTATCTTGAGATACATTTTATATGAGAAAAGCAAGATATGTGTTTGATAATCTTTTATTCACCAGTCTTCAAGACAATGAGTTGGTTACTTCTTATCTTCCAAAACTGATGAATGAGGGAATTGTTTTCCTTAGTGTAACTTTGAACTCATGAATTTAGGAATACATGAGTGTCTTATTCTATTGACTTGGTGGGGCCACTCTTGGCCCATGGGAGTGTCTTCCAGGCAGCTTCTCCACCCATTCTACAACCTCTCAGTGGGTTTTGAAAGTCTTCTTCTTCGGGTATGAAGGGCTGTTCGGCTTGTCTTACACATTTCCTGCTTTAGACTTGAAGTCGAGCAGTCTTCATACTTTTTAATGGGAAATGTTACTCAAAGACTATAATCTGGGTAGCTAGATTCCAGGGTGTGAATCACTATGTGCTAATCTTTATTTCTAAGATTTTAAAAAAGTAAACAAAGCTAGAAAATAATGTTTTAGAGTTAAAATTATCATGGTTTGTATTGATACTTCTGCTCAAATATAGGACCACATAGTTTCTTCAACCACTCTCCTGTTAATATGTATTTGAGTGATTTCCCATCTTTCCTCGAGAAGATATCTTTGTGGGCCCCTTAAGAAGCTGTCTTATATTTTTGCAATATACCAACCACATAGAATCTATTGCCAACTGAAAGGGTATAAGTGGCTGTAATTTTTTTAGAGATTGTCAAATTGCCCTTCATGTTGGTTTTTGCCATTTGGCATTCCCACCCACAGTTTCTAAGAATGCCTATTTTGCCACAGACTTTTAAACAGTATGTTTTTACGCTTTTTGGAATTTTGCCAGTTTGGTTGAGAAATGTTATCTGGGTAGTTTTATTTTCATCTTTCATTCTGAGTGATGGAATGTCTTGTCATATGTTTAAGGGGTATTTATTTTCTCTGAACTGGATGTTAGAGGCTCTTGTTCATATTTTTCCCCTCTCTGAGAATGTTTTTCTCTATTTTTAGAAAGGTTTTGTATCAAGGATAGTAACCCTTTGTCAGGCAAGTTGCAAAACTGCTTCATTTATCATTTAGCTTTTAGACTTCCTTAAGGTTATTTTTGCCCTGCAGTTTGTTTTCATTTTCATGTTGTCAAATACATGAACATTTTCTCTTACTGTAGTTGAATTTTGTGCCTTAGCAGAGTGTTCCCCTTTCTTTGGTTATGGAAGAATTCATCCATATTTTTTCTAGAATCAATAAGATTTCATTTAACTTTTTAACATGTGAATTCTTGTTTTACATGGAATATATTTTTGGGTACAATATGAGGAGTAATTTCAATATTAATGATGTTGTTATCCAGTTATCGCACTAGAATTTAGTAAGCAATCTTTTCCTCCTTCTGATTTGAGATAGTGCCTTTATTATACATGAATTTTCATATAAAATTAGGCCTATTTTTCATTAACGTGTGTGCTTGTTTATGCATCATTACTATACTGTTTGATTATAAAAGCTTTGGAATTGACTTTAATATCTGAAATGGTCGTCACTACTTCTCCACTACCTTCTACTCTTCTTTTTTTTTTTTTTTTTTTGCATTTTCCTGCTTTTCTTGATTGCTTGTTCTCCCAAATGTATGTATGCTGTAATTAACTTACATAGCTTCTGAAAACAATCTGATGGTATTTGTGTTGCTAATCAACTTGAGGAAACTTCTGGGATAGTGACGCCTTCTACGACAATGGTATGTTTTTTGCATTGGATGAGTACTTTCGGTTATTTTTGGAAGGAATGGCATCATCAAATCTATGTTACAAGCCCTGTGCC
The DNA here is from genome assembly GCA_004026905.1 of Hystrix cristata. Taxonomy (NCBI): domain Eukaryota; kingdom Metazoa; phylum Chordata; class Mammalia; order Rodentia; family Hystricidae; genus Hystrix; species Hystrix cristata. Next base: position 8,965 of record PVJO010008948.1, on the reverse strand, counting down.
TCCTTGGTATGCAAAACCCAAAGACATACATATCCTACTCTGTGTGGATTGTTCCGCAAAATTCGTGTGAATTAGAATAGATGATGTCTTCGCTGACTGTGTGCACCCAGGCTCCTGCACCCCGCTGTTCCGGACAGCATTATGGAAATCGGGCTGCCAGTCAGGAGATGCATGTGCAGCGGGTGTCAGCCCGTCAGGCAAGGAAATGTTTGGAGAGTGGGGTGACTCCTGGAGAGCACCCTTGGTAGAACTCAGCTTTCAGCTGTCAATCATGTTTAAGAAAACTAAAATCAGGAAGGCTGAGCTTGCAAAAACTGTCTCCAATGACAGGCACCAGTCACTCTTTCCCAAATTTTATATAATCCTCTAAAACCGAAAGTGGCAGAGGAAAAGAAATATAGCAGAGACTCTTTTGTGTAAACCAGAACACCTACATCTCTGCCTCTCTCTCATTTCCTGTGGTGAGATTGGAACTTTAAATGGAACCCTAACAATGGGACAATCTCCAGGTTTATCAATTTTCTTCAATAAGTTTCTCAATTTAGACAGGCATATTTTTGTTTTCCAACATAAAGCAAAGGCTAGTTCCAAGTGCTCGATGTTAAGTTATTTGAAGTTCTGAAATGAACGCAGAGGTTAGTTGGAAGCTAGTTCAGTCAGCTAAAGTTATGAGGGAAAAACAGTGTAAGTACACGTTAGATAATATTATTTCATATCACAAAGTCCTAGAACTAGATTTCAAAAGATATGTAAAATGAAATTAACTTACTGTAAGGAAATAAATACCAGGACCAGGGGTGATTTAGATCGTAGCACAATGTCAACTTCCCTGGACTGTGGTGGAGTGGGGAGTGTTAGAATCCAGAAATAGAGACTGGAGAATGTTAGATATTTACTACTGATGAGTCAAATATTCATTTCGAAGCTTCCTAGTACCCACTTAAAAAAAAGCAAAACATAATCAACTTCATTTTCTATATGGGAGACATTATGTGGTAAATTTGTGCTGTCTTCAGCAAAACTTTTACCAACATACTAATAAGTCTTTATAGCTCCTTCTTAGTGGGCCCTTTAACATCAGGCAAAGTCCCGATGCTAAAACACAAAGTGTGAGTCACAGAGATTCTGAGAAATTATCATCTGAAACTAGTGGCCCAGCTAAGCCTGTAGTGTGAGCAACTACTTAGTAGTGCCTTTGCAGGATGATGAGACAGAAAGAGACACCTTGTTATCTGACAATGATGTTTATTAAATTATTCTGAATTATACAATCAGAAGGTATTTCAAGGCAGTTTTTTTCAAAAATACTTATACAACATGCTTAGTTGTTTCTAGAGAGCCCAAACTCATAAAGTTTATTTTCTACTTTGTAGACCTGTTAATGGTCATAGCAAAGCCCTACAGAATACCCTTCTTCAAACACACAATTTTTGGTGTCACGTGGGCGAAGCCCAAAGCCCACAGCAGTGAAACGCAAAGAGATGATGAACAAGGCAGCTGCCGGCACAGCAAGGAAAGGTCTTGTCTCAGCCTCCCCATCTACACAATCTGCAAGCTGGGTGGGAAATCCAAACAGCAGATGGCTGCTGAACACTGCTGGCTAAACCACGCTTTCTAGAAGCTGTCCTTCAGTCTGGAAGCATCCTGACCTTAAATTTTATTGGTCTCATTAGGAATTAGTGAAGGTTTATGAATAAAGTGATGGCACATGAACATTGAACTTATGCTCTCTGCTGTTTGCAAATTGTGGTACTTGCTGGGATGTATGAGAAGAAGTGAGAATGGGAAAATATGGGTTACAATGTGTACTATCAGTGAAAAAGAGAGTTGTAACTCTTTACCAGTGTCATACTGAGCCTCCTACAAAGCACAGACAAAGATTTAGGTAGTACAGGTGCCTGTCAATGCAACGCACCGAATTTCCTTGCCAGAAACCAGGGTGTGGAGCTGCATTCCAAGGGGATGGGTGCACTTCTTTGTTGATATTTAGGTTCCCACGTGTCCCACAGGTCCAGGGAGCCCTGGGAACTGACTTCTCCAGAGGGACCCTGCAGACAGCGTGGAAGCTTGGGACTCTCTTTCTCTCACTCCTTCTATTATTTTAATTGCTCAATCTGCTTTTCTCCAGGGAAGTGTGAAAGACCAAGAAGAGGACTGAATACACGTCAGTCGGTTTGAATACCACCTTTGCTATTTATTTCCACAGCACCCTTTGTCTGCTCTGCTGTTTCTACTCCAAACACAGGCAGAGCACTGCTTTCCAAGGGAGATGGGCTTGGGTTCAGTGCTTCTCCCTGCCCCTTAATTACTTGAGCAAGTCACATCGATCTTTCAGAGCCTCACTGTCTTCTTTGTGAAATGGGAACAGTACTTCTTCCAGCACAGGGTTGTTAAAAGGTTGAAATGAAATAAATTATTCAAAGCACATTGTTCAGCGCTCGGCATGTGGTGGATCCTCAGTAAATGTTTGTGTTCTGACCCTTCATTGACCTGGGGCTCTGTGAAGTCAAAAAGCAGATGGAGAAGCCATGGATCGTTCTCAGAATGGCTCAGGCTTTGTACTGCTGGTTCTTCTTTCCCACCCACCCTCCCCCAGAGAAAGCTCAATCTCCTGTTATCCTGGCAACTAAAGAGATGAGAGACTCTCCCTCCCCAGAGCCCAGGAATCTGCTGGAATGAAGTTCCCAGGGAACTGGGGTTCATTTCCTTGGGACTGGTGTCTTCTCCTAGACAAACAGGAGCACTGGCTGTGATGGGGATTGCAGAAAAGAGACTGGGCCTTGGGCTCAGCTGTGACTCCCCTCACACGGGCTGAGTCCTGCGAAGAGTGGCACAATCCGGAGACTCAGTCACGTCAACTACACTCGAAGTCCGACATGTAGTATCAGTCAGTGATTTGCAAGGGAATAGATTTAATACAGGACACATGAATTTATAAGATTATCTTATAATAGTCACTCAAGAAGTCAAATGCAGAAGAGTGCAAGAGATCCGTCTGCACACTAGGGACCTGAAGAATCCAGCTGAGGGCCTGGATTCCATGGCAATGTCCTGCAGGAGTCCAGCTGGCGGCCTGGAGCCCATGGCGAGGTCTCTTGCAAGTCCATATCAGGGATCTGCACCAGAGAGGCCCATAGGCCAGTGGCAGAAGCTAGAAGGTGCGCAGCGCAAGGGTCTGAGCCAGAAGGCTGAGGGATCTGCACTGAGGCCTGGAGACGATACTCAAGACAAAGGCAAAAACCAGAGCTCCCCGGAAGAGGACAGCAGCTATCTCTGGCAACGGTGAGGACCCGAGCTCCTCTTCTGACAAGAACAGCTGAGTTCCTTTCAGGAAAACCAGCCACAACAAAGCTTCTCCTGGGGAATCAGCAACGTGAAATTCTCCCCTCTTGTTCTCCTTTTAGAGGGTCTTCCACCCCAGAACCACAATGACTCAGTTTAGCTGGGCATTCCCACTCAAGCTGATCATTAGTCGATCCACCATACATGTGAACCAAGTGTCTAGTTGCTTTGTGATGTGACAGGGATTCATTCTTCTTGAACCCTCCCTTCCAAATATCAGAGGACCTAGGTGGGATTAGAGACCATCAGAATCACCATTTATTGCACCGTTGGCTGAATACAAACATTATCTTCATGTTAGGTTTTTGAGTTTCCCCCCAACCTGGGCCTGAGACCGTAGTCTATTTCAGAATAAAGCACAGAGGCTGGAAATAATAAAATAGGAAACAAGGCAAGATGATCCCAAGGCGTGTTTCGGGGCTGGTTATTTTGGGCACCTGGGGCTCAGTCCCCCTAGAGAATCTCGGGACAGAATGTGCGTCAGAGTTGTCTGCCCCAACCACAGCTGTGTCCCTTTCCTGGCGTTTATCTGGCACCTGGCCACACTTTACTCCAGCTGGTATTAGTCGCTTCCAGCTTCCGGGTTTGTGCACAAGCCAGTGGGCTGAGTGGGCTCCTGTTCTCATCCCACAGATGGGGTCCCCGGAGACCTGGAACAGATGCAGGGGATGCTTTGTGTGCTCAGCCGAGGTGCCCTGGGCAACCCCTTGTGTAACTGGGTAGCTGCATTGATAGCCAGACTGGAAAAGCGATGCGAGAGGGTGGAACAGAGGCACACACCTGACCGCACCTTCACTCTTACAGCAGTCGTACAAGGTCCATAATACCAGCGTCACTCCCCTCATGCAGGAACTGAATCCTAGAGAAGTGAACTGACTTACTTTAAAGCGTGCATCTGGCTTCCTTGCTGTAGTACCAAACTAGCTCTTCTCTTTGTCCCCTTAAATGCCTCCTCCAGCCTTCGCTGCCCTGGGAAGATGATCTACAGGGATTTCACAAAGTGCTTCCTTCTCCACCGGCTACTGGTTGGTAAGCACAGAGCAAGGTGCCCCAGCAAGTGATCAGAGATGGGGGAGGATGAGATAGGGCAGTTAGTTCTTCGGCTCCTGGTTGCCAAGTGGCCTGAGATGGCTCAGTCCCCGGATGGAAGACACCATTTCGGCTCTCCCAGGGATCTGACCTTGCACATTTGCTTTCTGTCTCAGTTCTCAGGAATATTATCGGTCTCTTGGGATTTCCTCCCACCCTGTCTATACCTTGGTACACAGTCTCCTTGTAAAACTTCTTTGCGTCGGCCTAGTTTGAATGTGTTGTCCCTTACCAGGACCCGGACGGATGTAACTCTCTGTGTGGTGGAGGAGTACAGGGTCTAGTGCTGAAGATGTAGCTCGGTGACAGTGCGCTTGGCTAGCATGCACAAGGAAGACCCTGGGTTCCATCCCCAGTACTGCAAAAGGAAAACAAAGCAGAGTCTAGCATAGGGGTGGAGTCTCTGGTCAGGTCTGCTGGAGTGTCACCAACCCACAGCAGGGAGCAGTCTCTCCGGTGGCTGAAGATGGATCCTGAACTGGGCCCAACCTTCCTATGTACTGGGCTGTGCTGAGCAACATCAGTATATTACTGCTCACGGTGTCCCCTTGTCTCTGTTCTGGGCAGGTAAACGTCTTCTGATCTTAATAATTTAACAATAATAGCTTAACCTTAGGCTATGCTCTGCTTTGATGTCTAAGCTATTTCTGTCTTCTTTAGTAGGGGTGACATCTATTCTTTGAGGTGCTCTGGTGTGTAGCTAATCTCTTTAGTTCTGGATGGATTTTGCCCATTTTATTCCTGGTGATCAGCACATTTGCAAGAACTCGTGAGTGGGAGAAGCACCTTCTATCAATCCAATCCATCAGGTGGTAATCGTGTTGTACGCATGCGTTTCCTCTTCCGCGGCAGGCTTCGCGGGAGGAGGGGAGGGGTGTGCCTCGGCCTCCTCCCTGCACACTCACGCTCCACTTTTATGCCTCTCAACACCTCTCAGTGTTCAAGAATTCACTACATTTGCTTTGAATAAAAAAAGACCAACTCTGGGTCTGAACAAACACGTTTTTATTCAAGGTTTAAAGCATTTCTTTTATGGCTCCCCTGTGGAGCCTCTGATTGTTTGCCTTTCCTCCTCGGAGCATGAATGATTGTTTATTAAACATAATAATAATAATAAAGTGGAGGTAGGGTCTCTTAGCTGGTATTAGTTCAGATTCCAATTTAATCTTTCCCCAGCCTCACTTCATTACAACTCTATTCGGTTGCACATTTCATAACCAGCGTGTGTCATGGTGAACGAAGTCGAGCTTCAGAATAACATGTCAGTAAGATGATTGTTCACGGAACACACAGTACCTCTAGGCTATAATTAAAAAAGAAGAAAGAAAAACTTGCTGAAAAAGTAACGATACGAAATTTGCCTCCCTGCACAGCGCCCAGGAGCTTTGAAGTAGCAAAGGCCGCCTTCCTGAGCTGAGACGCTGCCCTGTGAATGACGTCTGCTGGCCTCCTGATAGGATGATCGGGGCTCTTTCAGACCACTAAAAGGCTCAGAGAGGCATGAGCTTTGCTCCTTATCCTTCCAAAGCGTGCTTAGAACAGGGATCCTCCCTGTTTCTTGTTAGTGCTGTAAACTCAACTCCTTTAGCTAAAAAGTGGGTGTGCTAATAGCTGCATCTTGAAGCAGTTGGGCATATTACAAAACATGACCCAGAGCAAGGGACTTGCACAGTGCCCAGCACACAGTAGATGCTCAATGCCTAGTTGATGTTTTTATTATTGTGCAAGATTCCATTCCGAATAGCATTAACAGTTCTCAGAGATACTGACTGTCTCAGAAAGCTTGTTTGAGGATTTTGTGAGGAGATAGAGATGACGCTGTTCAGAAGAATGTAGGTCTTGGTGAGTACATGGGCTCAGAAATGGAAGAAGATGTCCTAGACACGGGCTTTGGTTGTAATGAGAAAGGAGGACGTCTCATGGCTTTGGGGTTGGAGGCAGCTCTTGAGTATGCCTGAGTTACATAAAAACACAACGACGTGAAAGACCTCTGTAACAAAAACTATACTGCTCTGACGAAATGGATTGAAGAGGACATTAGCAAATGAAAAACATCCCTGTTCCCGGGTAGACAGAATCAGTATTGTCCAAATGGCCGTATTACCAAAGACGGCACATAGATTTAATGCAATTCCAATCAAAACACCAACAACATTCTTCCCCAGAACTTGTAAATATGTGCCATGATTTTTAAAAGCCATTTTTAAAGAGAAGCTTTATGATATTGTTATAACAAAATGTAATGAAGCATTAAAAAGAGAGTTGGCAAATTGTTGTGTGTAAGACAATGACGGGTTGAGGAAGAGAGGGGAGGCTGAGGCAGGGATGTTTGACTGGGGTGCATGCAGCGGGGCTGAAGGTCTGAGGTGAAGGGAAGACGGAAAGTTAGACCAGAACTCCCCAGGGGGTGCTGTGGAAGCCCTGTGCTGGGGTAGGTACAGCTTTCCCTGTCTCCCACCAGGCAGCCTCAGGCATGCCCAGCTCGTCTACAGATTCTTTCCTGTGGGTGTAGGTTTTAGGAGAACCCCAAGTCCCTGAGTTCCACCAGTGTGATGTTGTAGATGAAAACAAGAAGTTGTAGGGGATGCAGGAGGCAGAGAAGGTGTACGCAGTGGGTCTCTGCACTGAGAAACACTTGCAGGCATCCCGGGAGGCTGGGCAGTGCCTGTGTGCTCAGCTGGGCTCCCTGCTCCTGGCTGGAGGTTGGAGCAGCTGATTGCTCTGTAGATGAGGCCCCTCCACCCCACCAACCTTCTCTAAGACGTAGAATGTTTTGAAACGAGGTCCTCTAGAGTAGAATTTGTAGTCTTCAGAATTTTTATTGAGTCTCATGCTCTGGTAAGCCAAGTACCAAGAAACGTATTCAAGGAAGAACTAAAACCAGAAAGAGAAATGCAGCGGTCATCTGTATCATAATTGGGCCTGTCGTGGGTCCAGCTGTCCCCACTGAGGTTGGCATGTCTGTGCAGTCACTCACAGTGTCTGGGTGACGTGCCCAGGGCCATGACCTGCGGAGCCTGCAGAAGGCTTGTAAGAGCGGGGAGTATGTTCCAGAGCATAGACTTGGCCCACTTTTCGGACTCCATGTGAATCTTTGTGGGAGATACCTAGGATCGAAACCAGGACCTTCACACTGAGCTGCACCCCCAGTCATTTTGTATTTCGAGACAGGATCTTGCTAATTCACTTGTGATTTTCCTGCCTCAGCTTCCCAGATCACTGGAATTAGAGGCAAGTACCACCATGCCAAGCTATGTGATTTTTTTAAAGAAAGCACAATGCTACTAAATGACACAAAGATTTTCTTGTATTCTTACACTCCAGGTGCCTTGGAGTAGACAGGAAGTAGATTGGTCTCCAGCTAGCTACGTGGCACTTAGTCATTCTCCCTGCCCTGGGAGGGCTGAATCCCTGATGTCTGTCCAAGGCCTGGAGACTTGTGCTCTGGGAGGCTGATGGCCCTGAAGTTTCCTGGGATCAGCATTTTCCTAGAGTCAGGCTCAAAGGCAGGCCTGGTTCCAGGAACGTCTCCACTTCTCCCCCGCACTGTCGCACGCTCTGCTGCTCTACTTGGCTCTCGGCAGCTGAAGCCAAGAGCTTGGGCCCTGAGCTGTGAGATCTTGGAGACTGTTTCAATATCTCCCTCCCCAAGAGATTTTCTCTCTTGGGTTCTGGGAAGCTGCACTTCATGGTCACCTTGTGCCTCTCTGGTGCTTGATCCTGATTCCTGCTTGGGGCCCTCCTCAGCCTGCTGATCCCTGAACGTTGGATGTTTGGGGCTTATCCCTGACTTCTCCCCACCCCATCTACATACCTTCATGTACCCGCGGTGACCTTATTGCCTGGTGACTATCACACCGTGGTCTCTTCTCTTGGAATTCTGGGCTTATTCCACTGTTGGCTTCCTATTTCCACATACTGTGTCACAGCCACCTGTATGTCTCAAGCTGCCTACTTGAACCCGCCCCACACACATGCAAACCACACTCCTCCAGCGTCCTCCAAATTAGGGAGCGTCATCTCCATCCATATTCTAGCTCATTCCCATATACTGGAGTAATTCATTGCTCTTCTCTTTCACATCACATATTTTAGCGATCTGAAGACTTCCGGGTCTGACCACTGCTCACCACATCCTCTGCTACCGCCTACCGCGACCACTGCGCCCACAACACAGTCACTGGCCAGAGTCCCCATTTTTCTTCTTGCCTTCATGTATTGACCTGCTCTTTGGAGGGGTCCTTCCCACAGATCTCTGAAAGCAGCAGAAGGATTTCTGTCATATAAGCACACGGTCATGGTTCACCCATCCAAGAGCTTCAAATGACTCTTTTTTTTTTTATTTTAAACCAAGAACATGTATTGGTACATTCTACATACAATGGTCACATTCATTACATTAATTCTGTACCTATACATGATGTATCTTGGTTCTCCCCCCTCTCCCCCCTCCCCTCTGCACCCTCCCTCCCTATTTACAGCAGGTTCATTCATCATTTTCCATATTTTCCCTTTCCCCTCTCTTTCCCCTGTT